>JAYKQN010000032.1:1250000-1327500 GCA_036785175.1 Eupleurogrammus muticus
GTGTGTTTTTCATTTTAAAAACCTTTTTAAGTGGAAGTTAAACTATCTGGTACCAAGTTTTTAGGATTAAACCAGGAACAAAGAAAATTATGTATTTATCATTGAAGATAACGATACTAAACTAATCAGAAATCCAGTCTATATATTATAAATGTGCTAAATGACTATTCTAGCTTTTATGTAATGTCTGCATAGGTGAATAGAGGCCTGTTTCTCCAGTGTTCTAATGGTTCACTGTGTTTGATAATTTTATTAGAGGCTAATAAATGATTAGAAAACAGCTGTTTAGCTGCATAGATGGAGCAAACATTATTATTTCAAATAAAAATCATTATTTTTTAACCTTGTCAATGACTATGTTTTCTATTGATTATTGATTTTATGTCAAAAATCCCACAAAAAGGTGATATTTGTAAAAATAAATGGACTTTTAAATGACGATAAACCAACATGAACACAAAATGTACATTCATAGACCTGATGAATGATTCTCAAAACTGAATTTAAACAGTTTTAGACTTCCTCATCTTACTAAACATGATTTATCACCCACTCACATGCATGTTTTAACACGTCAGTTTCCCTTGAAGGAACTTTAATTAGTTACTTTCCATTTCTTCTGTTTCTACCTGCATCGTGGTGGCTTGCTCGGTTAAATGTTCCTGACAGAGACAACCACACCCTGTATAAAAAAAACAAAAGACATTTGTGCCCAAACAGGTAAAACCGTATCCAGGTGTTTAGCTCGTCCAGTCAGAGGATTACAGCGCATGCTGCCTCCCACTCTTTGTTCTTTCTTTTCATTCTCCGCTGAGCATCAGGAGCTAAAACCAGCCACCGAGCAGCCGCTAGTAAAACACTGTGAACTGCGTTTAACGCCAATGAAAAGCTGCTTTGTGACTAAAGTTCAATCTGTGAAATGTGTGATGGTGGTAATTTTGTTTAAGGGTCAGTGACAAAGCAAGATGAGAAAGTCACAAACTTTATTAAATACAGTTTTTAAGAATCATTCATCAGGTCTCTATAAATGTACATGTTGAGCTCAGGAAAGCGATTAGATGACTAATCAAAGTCCTCTGAGTGACTGATTCACCTTTGGACAATTATTCTATTAAACTAGATTAGAAAACTGCGTTTTTGGTCATCATTTATCAGGAATTTTTGGATGGATATTTCTATCATTTTTAGTGACATTAGTGGATGGAGAGTCAGAACATAATTATTCTATTATTCTCAATAAAGTCCTGTAGGTGTTCTGTGGGGGTGTAGGGGGTAGTGTTCTTGCCTCATAAGCAGCAGACCCGTGTTTTAAAGTAAGTTTCCTGGTTCAGCTGCTACTTTATTCCTCACTAACACAGGCTACTGTGGCCGTAGCCAACCACAAAACTACAAACTTCCTGAGAAAACTTCACATGCTGCCGTCGTTTCTTCTTTCTATAAACTAAACGCTGAAACTCCAAGACGCGTTCACTGACGCTCAGGAAATCCAGACACTATCGTTTTATGGATGGATAAGTTGTTGTGAATATTAAAACTAAAGATTTATTATCATTTCACCATTTACTACACATACTGTGGTTATCAGAGCAGTGTGTGGGACATGAACAAATCACCTTCATCATCATCTACTTTAATACAGGAACACACACTTTATGCAGGAACACACACTTTCTACAGGAACACACACTTTATGCAGGAACACACACTTTCTACAGGGATACACACTTTGTACAGGAACACACACTTTGTACAGGAACACACACTTTATGCAGGAACACACACTTTCTACAGGGATACACACTTTGTACAGGAACACACACTTTGTACAGGAACACACACTTTCTACAGGAATACACACTTTCTACAGAAACACACACTTTGTACAGGAACACACACTTTCTACAGGAACACACACTTTCTACAGGGATACACACTTTCTACAGGAACACACACTTTCTACAGGAACACACACTTTCTACAGGAACACACACTTTGTACAGGAACACACACTTTGTACAGGAACACACACTTTCTACAGGGATACACACTTTCTACAGGAACACACACTTTCTATAGGAATACACACTTTCTACAGGAACACACACTTTCTACAGGAACACACACTTTCTACAGAAACACACACTTTCTACAGGAACACACACTTTCTACAGAAACACACACTTTGTACAGGAACACACACTTTCTACAGGGATACACACTTTCTACAGGAACACACACTTTCTACAGGAACACACACTTTGTACAGGAATACACACTTTCTACACTTTGTACAGGAACACACACTTTCTGCAGGAACACACACTTTCTACAGAAATACACACTTTCTACAGAAATACACACTTTGTACAGGAACACACACTTTATGCAGGAATACACACTTTGTACAGGAACACACACTTTGTACAGGAACACACACTTTCTGCAGGAACACACACTTTCTACAGAAATACACACTTTCTACAGGAACACACACTTTATGCAGGAATACACACTTTGTACAGGAACACACACTTTGTACAGGAACACACACTTTCTACAGGAACACACACTTTCTACAGAAATACACACTTTCTACAGGAACACACACTTTGTACAGGAACACACACTTTCTACAGGAACACACACTTTGTACAGGAACACACACTTTCTACAGGAATACTCACACTTTCTAGAGGAACACACACTTTCTACAGGAACACACACTTTCTACAGGAACACACACTTTCTACAGAAACACACACTTTCTACAGGAATACACACTTTCTACAGGAACACACACTTTCTACAGGAACACACACTTTCTGCAGGAACACACACTTTCTGCGGGAACACACACTTTCTACAGGAACACACATTGTGTACAGTAACACACACTTTCTGCAGGAACACACACTTTGTACAGGAACACACACTATTACAGGAACACACACTTTCTACACAAACACACACTTTCTACAGGAACACACACTTTCTACACAAACACACACTTTCTACAGACATTAGTCTCACATAAAGAAGCGTTTTAATACTTTCTGGTATTGAATCCTGGCTCTAACTGGTTCATTTTTGTATTTATCTCCAACATTCTAGCCTGTGGTCATTGCAGTGTTACGTAACTCGTGTCCTCAGCTGATTTTACCATAATGAGCATCATAGGGTTGGCCAGCAGCTGTGCTATGACGATCAACGCTGAAAAACAAATGGTGATGTTAACAATGCAGCAAAGTTCCACGCTTGTGTTTTTAGGCATAAAAAGTGTCATTAGGTCTGATTTGTATGTGTAAAGGAACAGGATTCTGACGATTATAAAATTCCCTCAAACATGGTGGAAGCGATGGATCTAATCAACAATCTTTGCTTGGAGCAAAACATGTTTATCTGAAAGTAAATAGAGTTTTAGCTGTATGAGTTAACCAATGAAAGTGGATATATACACTTATTCTTCGATCATGTGTAAAATGTGTAAAATGATATTTTAACACCTCCTGAACATGTCAGATTTTTTTGTTTGTTTTACTTAAAATGGCATAATGCAGGGATCATTCAACGGGGAGTACGATGAACATGAGGATCCTCATTCCTGTTTAATTGCGGATTTAAAACCTAAAGTTGTGTTGTCCTTTTTGGTTTTTACAGTTCTCCGTCCATCTGTCGTCGTGTGTCTGGTTCTCTGCTTGTTAAAAAACCTCCTGCCGGTGTTTATTTAAATCTATTTGTTCAAGAGCAGCTTCTTTGTGAATCACCTGAGCTGAATAAACAGATCAGGCCTGACCTAGTCTGTTCCTGTTAACCCTCTATTGTATGAAATATTACTCATAATGGTTTTATTCCTTAACCTAATATCAGATATATTAAAATATAAAGTTTAAAACATATTCTCAGGATAGTTTGATGCTGTGTAAGTCAATGTGACTCCATTAGGTTGTTGAACTAGGAATTTTACATATTTGCATATTATCGACAGATGGCAGCAATTTAGCAAAAACTATAATATTAAGTTTTAATTTTAGTGATAGTGATTATATTTTTTTATTCGGTGCGAATTTCCCAAACTTTCGATTGTGAGACGATAATGCTCACATGTCAAATGTCCATGAGCTAAAGGGACTGGTCATGTGACCAATGCCCTTCAAAATAAAAGCCCCCTTTTCACACCTAATTGTAAACTGCTCAAATACAAATCATTATTATATGTATAGTATACTATATTTATGTACAGTATACAATAATGTTATTGTTAATTAATTTCATCTATAATAAGAAACTACATTCATTTCATGGAAAAACAATATGCTTCATAAAAGACAATACAAATGCACACGTAACAGTAAAGATATGTGAAATAATCTTATAGGT
The DNA here is from genome assembly GCA_036785175.1 of Eupleurogrammus muticus. Lineage (NCBI taxonomy): Eukaryota > Metazoa > Chordata > Actinopteri > Scombriformes > Trichiuridae > Eupleurogrammus > Eupleurogrammus muticus. The sequence continues at coordinate 1,254,378 of JAYKQN010000032.1, forward strand.
GATATGTTTCCATGTGGTGCAAAACATCTGTGCAATGTGATTGAATTTAAATTGATTTAGCATCACATCTTTTTTAGGAAAATTTAAGATAAAGTAATTGCAAACACTATTTAATAGAACGTTAAGCTGCTCCAGTGAATCTGCAGGCAGCAGATCACGTTTGTTAGGATGAGAAAGTCCAACATCTTTTTAAGATACCGTTTTATGAAGTCCTTTTGTACCATTTACTTTTACAAAAATCATTATATAGTGGAATTTCTGACATGAGAAGTCAAACGGTGTAATCAGCCTAGAATATAAAACTAGTTGATGCATGTGCTTTTTTAGTGTTTCACCACATGACAGTTTTGGCCTTGTCGTATACTGCACGTTTAAAAGGAGCGGCAGTGCTTCAGTATTATCCTATTTCAGTTCATTTGTTGTACAGCGTCACCAGAACAAACCAATGCACAGAAACAATAGAAATCAGAGACCAGAACGGCGTTTATGTGATAGGAACAAAAAGAAAGGAAGAAAGCAAAGAGGAGTCTGAATGGTGGCTCATATTTCACGCTGTGAATCAAACCGTGTAGCAGCAGCCATGTTTTTTCCTGTTACAACATCACAACGCTCTGGTTCTGATCCGTCGTTTCTGTCTCAACGTTCTTTTTTTTTCTTAATTATTAACCACATGTGTTTTTTTGTTGGTTCACAGAGATCAGGGAAGCTGATGCTTTATCGACATGACATAACTTTGCATTTTCTGTGCCCGAAATGACAAAAAAAAAAAAGAACACGTGAAGGAAAGAGAAGGTCATGCAAAGCGTGGAGAGAAACAAGTTTCAACAAGTTCTGTCTTTCTTTTCTTTTCATCTCCATAGCAGCCGGTGGTGTGTTATATAATCAAGCTGCTTCCTCTGCTTTTGGGTAAACACACACACACACACACACACACACACAGCAGCCACACCCACATTAGTCTATGATGCAGCAGGGTTTCATTTATCCTATAAAGAAAGTTGATTTTATTAAATTCCATCAAACACACGTCTGCTTTGACTCGCACGGCAAAAAATAGCAAACAAGCTCCATTTGAAGCAGTTTAACGTCTCCTAGAAAACTTCAGTCCAGACTTTAACTACGCAGATAAGCTACAACCACCAGTTGGTTTCCAGATTTACATGTTGAAAGACTACAGACAGAAGAAGTAATAAACCTGGTCTGTACTCTGCCCGTAAAAAATCCTGCTTACAGTGTGTGTTCCTGTAGAAAGTGTGTGTTCCTGTAGAAAGTGTGTGTTCCTGTAGAAAGTGTGTGTTCGTGTACAAAGTGTGTGTTCCTGTAGAAAGTGTGTATTCCTGTAGAAAGTGTGTGTTCCTACATAAAGTGTGTGTTCCTGTACAAAGTGTGTGTTTCTGTAGAAAGTGTGTATTCCTGTAGAAAGTGTGTGTTCCTGTAGAAAGTGTGTGTTCCTGTAGAAAGTGTGTGTTCCTGTAGAAAGTGTGTGTTCCTGTAGAAAGTGTGTGTTCGTGTACAAAGTGTGTGTTCCTGTAGAAAGTGTGTGTTCCTACATAAAGTGTGTGTTCCTGTACAAAGTGTGTGTTCCTGTACAAAGTGTGTGTTCCTGTAGAAAGTGTGTGTTCCTGTAGAAAGTGTGTGTTCCTGTACAAAGTGTGTGTTCCTGTACAAAGTGTGTGTTCCTGTAGAAAGTGTGTGTTCCTGTACAAAGTGTGTATTCCTGTAGAAAGTGTGTGTTCCTGTAGAAAGTGTGTGTGTTCCTGTAGAAAGTGTGTATTCCTGTAGAAAGTGTGTGTTCCTGTAGAAAGTGTGTGTTCCTGTAGAAAGTGTGTATTCCTGTAGAAAGTGTGTGTTCCTGTAGAAAGTGTGTGTGTTCCTGTAGAAAGTGTGTGTTCCTGTAGAAAGTGTGTATTCCTGTAGAAAGTGTGTGTTCCTGTAGAAAATGTGTGTTCCTGTAGAAAGTGTGTGTTCCTGTAGAAAGTGTGTGTTCCTGCAGAAAGTGTGTATTCCTGTATAAAGTGTGTATTCCTGTAGAAAATGTGTGTGTTCCTGTAGAAAGTGTGTGTTCCTGTAGAAAGTGTGTATTCCTGTAGAAAATGTGTGTTCCTGCATAAAGTGTGTGTTCCTGCATAAAGTGTGTGTTCCTGTAGAAAGTGTGTATTCCTGTACAAAGTGTGTGTTCCTGTAGAAAGTGTGTGTTCCTGTAGAAAGTGTGTGTTCCTGTAGAAAATGTGTGTTCCTGTAGAAAGTGTGTATTCCTGCATAAAGTGTGTGTATTCCTGCATAAAGTGTGTGTATTCCTGCATAAAGTGTGTGTATTCCTGCATAAAGTGTGTATTCCTGTAGAAAGTGTGTGTTCGTGTACAAAGTGTGTGTTCCTGTAGAAAGTGTGTGTTCCTGTAGAAAGTGTGTGTTCCTGTAGAAAGTGTGTGTTCCTGTACAAAGTGTGTGTTCCTGTACAAAGTGTGTGTTCCTGTAGAAAGTGTATGTTCCTGTAGAAAGTGTGTGTTCCTGTAGTAAGTGTGTGTTCCTGTAGAAAGTGTGTGTTCCTGTACAAAGTGTGTATTCCTGTAGAAAGTGTGTGTTCCTGTAGAAAGTGTGTGTTCCTGTAGAAAGTGTGTGTTCCTGTAGAAAGTGTGTGTTCCTGTAGAAAGTGTGTATTCCTGCATAAAGTGTGTGTATTCCTGCACAAAGTGTGTGTTCCTGTAGAAAGTGTGTGTTACTATAGAACGTGTGTGTTCCTGTAGAAAGTGTGTGTTCCTGTATAAAGTGTGTGTTCCTGTAGAAAGTGTGTGTTCCTGTAGAAAATGTGTGTTCCTGTAGAAAGTGTGTGTTCCTGTAGAAAGTGTGTGTTCCTGTAGAAAATGTGTGTTCCTGCATAAAGTGTGTGTTCCTGCATAAAGTGTGTGTTCCTGTAGAAAGTGTGTGTTCCTGTAGAAAGTGTGTATTCCTGTAGAAAGTGTGTGTTCCTGTAGAAAGTGTGTGTATTCCTGCATAAAGTGTGTGTTCCTGTAGAAAGTGTGTGTTACTATAGAACGTGTGTGTTCCTGTAGAAAGTATGTATTCCTGTAGAAAGTGTGTGTTCCTGTACAAAGTGTGTGTTCCTGTAGAAAGTGTGTTTTCCTGTAGAAAGTGTGTGTTCCTGTGAAAAGTGTGTGTTCCTTTAGAAAGTGTGTATTCCTGTAGAAAGTGTGTGTTTCTGTAGAAAGTGTGTGTTCCTGTAGAAAGTGTGTGTTCCTGTACAAAGTGTATGTTCCTGTACAAAGTGTGTGTTCCTGTAGAAAGTGTGTGTTCCTGTAGAAAGTGTGTGTTCCTGTAGAAAGTGTGTGTTCCTGTAGAAAGTGTGTGTTCCTGTATAAAGTAGATGATGATGAAGGTGATTTGTTCATGTCCCACACACTGCTCTGATAACCACAGTATGTGTAGTAAATGGTGAAATGATAATAAATCTTTAGTTTTAATATTCACAACAACTCATCCATCCATAAAACTATAGTGTCTGGATTTCCTGAGGGTCAGTGAACGCGTCTTGGAGTTTCAGCGTTTAGTTTATAGAAAGAAGAAAAGACGGCAGCACGTGAAGTTTTCTCAGGAAGTTTGTAGTTTTGTGGTTGGCTACGGCCACAGTAGCCTGTGTTAGTGAGGAATAAAGTAGCAGCTGAACCAGGAAACGTACTTTAAAACACAGGTCTGCTGCTTATGAGGCAAGAACCCTACCCCCTACACCCCCACGGAACACCTACAGGACTTCAATGAGAATAATAGAATAATTATGTTCTGACTCGCCATCCACAAATGTCACTAAAAAGGATAAAAATATCCATCCAAAAATTCTTGAAAAAAGGACTCCCCCCCCCATCGTGTATCCACGAACAAATTATGTGTGAAAGTTGAGTTTGATCCAACAAACAGTCAGAGAGAAATGCGAGGAACATACTGACAGACACTCCCTGATTCATAGAAAGATCAGTGTTTATTCTCTGTAATTGAAGCTGCCAGGTGTTTTCCACCATGGGAACTCATCTCTCTAGTGTCAAACCTGCAGAACCTGCAGAACCGGCCAACTAAACGGTCCAATCAGGTTCACTGGACGACGGCATGAACTTTCCTGCGGTTCGAGGGATAAAATATTTCCAGTTTTGATTTGTAAAAGGTTTGTAAGGCAGGAGATAACTTCTGCATGTGGCCCATGAATTAAACTAGTGTGATTAAGCCCGGGAGGAGGAAGAGTTTATTCTCACAGTAGTGCTGCATTCTTCAATAAAGAGTTTGTGTGTGGGAGAGGAACGCAGAACTGAAGCTAAACGGCATCATCATTCTCTGCCAGTGAGTCATGTTGTTTCCTCAGGGTGTTTCCCTTCCCTTTGTTTTGTCCTCGCTGCATCTGCTTCGATCCCCTTCTCACGTCTTCGCCGTGAAGGCGCCACTTAAGGCGGTGGTGAAATCGGCGGCAAGTTGCACAAGTTTTTCTTTTCGTGCGAGTTGCTGAAAGGACGATCTACCTGAGGCTCTAACAGCAGCACATTTGGCACCGAAACAGAAACTCAATAAACGAATGTCTGCTGTAACAGTAGAAGCAGCGTTCAGGTCACGTCGATTTGATCCAATAGATTCACTGGATTTACAGAAATTCATCTTTAAACCTCTTAGATTGAACAAGGAAAAAATCTTCCAAGAAAACAGGTTGAAATACAAAAGAGAGGAAATAATGATAATAATATAAATATAATGATTTATGAGACAAAGCCAAAGCTATCATGTTGTGTAATCCTAAAAACGTGGTACCAGATAGTTTAACTCACTCATTTTTTTTTTATTGAAACCACATGATATCATCTAGTTTTATTCTAGGAGCATTTTTAGTTACACTATTTGACTTTTTGTGTCAAAAATCTGCACAAAATCGTGATTTTTTTTGTAAAATCTAATGTGCATCTTGGTTTCTTGTCATTTAAAAGTCCATTTGTACCATGTATAACAAAATTATGAAATAAAAAAGGTACAAATGGACTTTTAAATGACAAGGAACCAACATGAACACAGAATGTACATTTTCAGGCTTCATAAAACTGTATTTTTTGACTTTCTCATTTTGTAGTTCATATAGAGGATCCTAGGATAAAGACCTGGACCATGTGACCTCTGACCCTTTACACGCGAAGGCCACAATGGAGGTAAAACTTCAGAATTGATGTTGTGATGATGAATCATGTTTTTTGCCGCAAAACTCAAAATAGACATTGGACTGGAAAGTAAAAAAACAAGGGTCTGAGAGCAGGACTTTTCACTTTTTGTTTTTCCCCATATAATTTTACTATAAAACTTGATTTATCGAACAGTTGGATTGTTGCTTCATAACAGCACAAACAGCGTGTGGAATGAGAAGGTTTTGTCCAAACCAGCATGGAGCGTATTCTAGCACACGTTTTTATTATAGTTTTACTGGAGGGAAAAATAAGAAAAAAGGAAAAAGCAGAAAAAAAAAGTGGAAAAAGAGGTCGGCTCTGTGAGGAGGGCGTGCCCACCTCTGGTTAAAAGGCCTGTGCACGCTCTCTCCTCGCACATCCCTCTCTTCCATTCTCTCGACCGCCACAACTTTGGTTTAACAAACTTTGGTAGGTGGAAAAACGCAATTTTTAAATCCGCTTTTTCTTTAAAATGCAGCATTTAACACAGATCCTGTAGCATGCAGCTGAATGGAAAATACCTGGTGTTTGGTGGGATTTAACAGCAGATGCATGAGTGAGCCTTTGGGTGTGGTTCGTGTGTTACGTCAGGTTTTTTTTTGTCTGTTTATGAAAACATGAATGTGACTAGAAATCGGGTTGTGCAGAAACCCTGCAAGGGAAAAACTGTGTGTGGAGAAAAAACTGAGAGGGACTGAAAAATGTGTTTTGTCCAGGAGGAAGAACGTGAAAGCGATGCCAAGCTGAACGCTGCTCGATGCATTGTTAACAGGACATAACGAAACTGGCATGTGGTAGCGGAGTTTGACTCTCTTAAAAAAAGGGATTAAAATATTAACACATGCAATCAACTCGTTTTTTTTATTTTATAGGTGGATTCGATTTTTAAAAGTTAGCATTATTTACAGTTACTGATTTGACATTTACCTTCAACTCTTTTTTAAAAATATAATATCTAAAATTTATCATTCTATTTTTTCGGTAATACTATATGACATTTTATGTAAAAAGGAATAGTAAAAAATCATGATTTTTTGGTTTCTTGAATTTTGTTTAATATTTAACAGGAAATGGTAGAAAAGAAAAAAAGAATGATGTATTTTAATTATTAAATACGACTAGAATAAAAAAATCAATAATAGTTTTTTTTCAAAAGACGTGTCTATCATTATTTTCTATTACACCATTTGACATTTTCTGTCAAAAATAGAACAAAAATCATGAAAACAAATGATTTTCAGAGACGTGATGAATGCTTCTTAAAAACATTTTTTTTTTTAGACTTCCTCGTCTCGCCAAACGTGATTCGTCACGAAAACACACAGGAAAAAAATGCATCTGTATTTTAGCGTGATGCATGAATTCTTTTCAGAACACAATTAAAGAAAGTGTGATTTCACAACATTCCTGGTTTAAATGCCTAGTTCCATCCTCTTTAAATTTAAATCAAGTCTTTACCCACAGCATGCAGATTAAAACAGAACACTTTTTGTCTCTTTCCAGGCACCATGTCGTCGATCATGCAGGCCATGATGCTCCTCAAAACCACTTTTGTGAAGTATGCCGGAAAAGACGGAGACGCGAAAACTCTGACCAAGGCCGAGCTCTCTGAGCTGCTCCGTGCTGAGATGATAGTGCAAGGAGTGAGTAATAAAAAACATCCAGCAGAGAGTTACGAATCATTATTTCCCAATCACAATCTCCTAACAACGCGTTCTGTTCTCTTCCTCAGTCCCAGGCCGAGGCGGACAAATTCTTTGCCAACTTGGATTCAGACAAGAGCGGCACCGTTGATTTCCAGGAGTACATCACTTTCGTAGCGTGCCTCTACCTGTTACTCAATGAAAATTAAATATTTTATCGCCTCAGAGTTTTCTTGCCTGATTTCATTTGTACTAGATGGAAAAACAACAGCAGCAACAACACTACAGTCACACGTCACTGACATATGAAGTGAAACATGCAAAACCTAAAGCAAACATGATCATTTTTACCATTGCACGCTCACTAAAAAACATGTTAACTCCTAACAATCGCAAGTAGTCCAGCCTTTCGAAATTCCACTGCAGCGTCACTGCTTGGAAATAGAAAAAAGAAGAAGAAAAAACAAAATGCCATTCTCACTACAGATGCCTTTCCAATGCTGCCACCTTGTGTTTAGGGTTTTTTTTTCCTATTTGGGGTGTGTGTTCATGCAAATGTAGTGTATGCTCGTTGTGAGCTGGTGGATGGGATGAATTAGCCTTTCAAATAGCCTGCATGTCCCATATTTGGGTCAGGGACAAATATCATGTTTGTCAAGATGAGAAAGTCCAAAAGCTTTTTTAAAATGCAGTTTAAAGAAGCATTAATCAGGTCTGTCAAAATGTACATTTGGTGTTTATGTTGGTTTCTGGTCATTTAAAAGACTTTAAGATTTAATGATAATAATATAATAATGGTGTTTTGCCTGTTCATATACACATGTTGTGACTGACAGACACACTTTGCTCTATTTTAGATAGATAGCGCTGTCATACCAAATGCCATCTCATTCAATTAGAAAACACTCCTTTTGTGACATCACAACATGCGGCATATATAAATGGCTTGTGTCAGGCAACATTATAGAGGAGGACACAAGAGACCTGAATATGTACACACTAGTACTGAAAAAGACTTGAAAAGCTTGAAAAGTTTTACTGGGTGTGGCTTTTGATTTATAATTCCTTAAGGATTAAAATGACGTGGTTGCTCCACAAACCTCTGTTTAAACAGGAGTGTGACCATGCTCTCTCCTTTACAACTTTAATAGGTGGAAATACATTTTACTGATTTCTCTATCTATCATGAGATGCATTAATGTGATGCATTAAGGTTATATATATATATATATATATATATATATATATATATATATATATATATATATATATATATATATATATATATATATATATTATAGATAGATAGAGCCCAGCATGAAATTGAATCGGCCAATCACAGCACAGCATGATTTTGAATGGGCCAATCAGAGCGCAGCATAAGATGATTATTAATTATTATGAAAATTAATTAATTTATTGGTTTAAACCACCAGAAAAACCGGACCAATAACCAAATTGGAAAAACAGTCTCATGTATGAGTCTCTACTTAGAAGCACCAATGTTTGTGGGAATATTCATATTCCTATAGAGAACAATGAAGAGGAGAATTCAGCTCCGTCAACCAGCTTAATGTTACAGTACACAAAGCATAAAATACTAGGGACAACTTCTCTTTAAAATATAAAAGGATTTATTGTCTTCTGCAAATTAATTCACAAACTAGACAATTCCAGCAGCATTTGTGAGAGTTTGGGCTGGGCTGTTGGGCAGACATTCATTTATACGTAAAAGTTCAACAGTGGAGCTTTACATGCTTTATGCTCCTTAAATACAAATTGTACAAATGCTATACATAGTGTGCAAACCCAGGTGCTCGCCACTGTCTATCACACACCTACAAAAAAAAAGCATAAATGCCTTTAGAGTCTTCCCTGAAAACAAGATTATCCCTATTAAATAACCTGCATCACTTTGCGACTAGCGCTGTCAGACTGACGGACAGTTTCACATGTTTTACATGCAGCGTGTTCACCATTCTTACTACAGATGCTTTTTGCAGCCTTTTTCAACACTGCCACCTTGTGTTTTATTTTATTTTCCTTCTTTCTGAAGAGTTCTTGCTAATTTATGTCTTTATACTTAATATATAATGATATTGTTAGTTTTACACATTATATAACATGTAGTTTGAGTCAAACTACATGTAACTAAATATATAAAATGGTAAAAATAAATGTGTTATCGTCTGGTTTATCACTACAAATATTACATTTGTTTACAGAATTTTAAATGCATTATTCTTAATGGTTATGCAGGATTTATATAGTGCCTTCTGGCAATCAGATAAAAATGTTGTGAGACCCTCACTTTTTAAAAAAAAACTTTATTTGAAAGAATTAAATTAGAAAAATGCAAAAAAGTACAAAGACATGGTCAAAGTATATTATCACACCTTCAATGCAAACATGCTTCATATTCCACTACCAGATTGAAATGTTTTTAAAAATTAAAAACACATGGTATCAAGTACATTTATATTCTAGGTAGTATATATTCTTTTTTCGGTTACAACATTTGACAAAAAAATAAACCTGCACAAGATTGAGATTGCTGTAAAAAAAAAAATCGTTTGACTTCAGGGATCTTGCTTTTTTTAGTTTTTAATTTAGATTTTTTTTACTGTCCTAGAATAAAGTCCAATTGCACCTCCACTAGGTTAGGGGGCAGCAGAGTGTTCACAGGGAGCATACAGCACAGAGTATGAGTATGAAGTGTAGACACCAAGTGACACCATGAAAACATATTTAACAGGGATGAGAAGACAGGCGGAGAGAGACGGAGATAAAGAGACAAACGAACGTCTCCCAAAGCTAAGACGAGGAAATATGACGAAGCGTCTGTAGCGCTTGGTTCACTGTGAAAGACCGGTGTGTTACTGAGTCTGAAATGTTGGAGACAAAGAAATTAAAGACATTACACCACAATCACTGATAAGACCATTTATGTAGTTTTATTTTTCAGTATCATATGGTTTGACATGGTCAGTCAGAAATGTTTAATTAAGGATTTCATTTTATTTTTTAATTTCAGATGCACTTTAAATCTTTTCTGTTAGTTAATAAAGCTATTCTTTGTTGTGAGTTGGTCCATATTTCTCTCTTTTTTATTTTCTTATACGTTAATAAGGACACAGTGTTATTCAGAGGTACTTATAACAATTTATAGACAAATGATTCTATTTATAGTCGCGCGGTGGGGTGAGATGTTGTCTTCTTCCATGGGGGGGACAGAAATTAAATGAAAGCTCTGCTATAGTCTAAGATTTGCTGGCTAAAAGGAACCTGGAGTGACCGGCAGTGACCGACATGGAACGCATCCCGGGGCGGGCTCGTGAATCATCGGGCCTCTTCGGCTTTTTCCGGCGCGTCTCAGCGTAGCCGAGCCGATTAGCCCGGTGCCGCGAAGCTAGCTAAATGTTCGCGGCGTGTCGTCGCTAGCCGACTCGGAACTGGATGCTACAAATAGCGTAGGAAAAAAATGGCGGACGTCGAGGGACAGGGGAGCTGTTCGTCGGTCCCTCCGCTGCCTCATCACCCTTCCTCCGGTAACGGCTCCGGGAGCGGGAGCGGGAACGTGACGCCGGACACCGGCGGCTGCCAGACGGCCACCACCGTCGCCTCGGGCCCGCGGCTAGTCCGGATCGTCAAGTCGGACTCCGGCTACGGTTTCAACGTTCGGGGGCAAGTGAGCGAAGGGGGGCAACTGCGGAGCATCAACGGGGAACTGTACGCCCCGCTGCAGCACGTCAGCGCCGTCCTGCCGGGGGGGGCCGCCGACAGAGCCGGCATTTCGAAGGGGGACCGGATCCTGGAGGTGTAAGTGGCTAACTCCCCGCAACTGTCCGAGCACCGAAAGATGGTTATGAACCGTCACTTCATATTGTTGTAATGATGGTGGAGGGTCGTGGAGGGGGGGGGGGGGGGGGGTCTCTGGACCCGGGTTCATCCCAATGAAAGGGGGGTCTGTCTGTGAGGGGGAAAAAAACGATGCCAGGCATCATTAGCGATTCCTGTCACACACCGGAACCGGGTCTCGAACCCGCGTCCGCGTGTCACTGGTAAATACTAAACTAAACACTGCTTTAAACTTCACTTCATCATCATCAATCATCAAGGTTAATGAAGTCAAACCCCGAATCCGAGGAGTTGAGTTGAAACCGAGCTCTGCTGTGTGTGTGTGTGTGTGTGTGTGTGTGTGTGTGTGTGTGTGTGTGTGTGTGTGTGTGTGTGTGTGTGTGTGTGTGTGTGTGTGTGTGTCCTAGCTGGCACCTTTAGTATGCATGGATGGAGGTCGCTTGCTGATGTTAGGCTGTGTTGCTATGGAGAGGAGCCCTCAGCATCACTTCTGTGTGTGTGTGTGTGTGTGTGTGTGTGTAAAGGGGATGCAGGCAGGGAGGGATGTCTTCACTTCAGTTCTGATTGGCTTCGCCCTCTTTAAGTTCTGCGTCTCATTGGCCAGCGCCTCCTGCTCGCCGTTTCGTTAATGGGCAGCCTTGCAGTAACCTGGTAGTTTGTTGACCCCTTTTCTTCTTCTATGGATTTGTGTGTTCAAGCATGAGGATGTTTGTGTGTAAGGAAGGAATGGTTCCTTGTTTTTTTTGGGTTTTTTTAACCCCTTTTTATCTTCTATCTATTTTAGTATGTGGGCCAATGCTAAAAATTGTCATGTGGTGTAATCCTAAAAAGTTACCATATAGTTTACCTCTCTTTAACAGATTAAAAACACACAATATCAACCAGTTTGTTTTATTCTAGGTGGATTAAATAGTTTAATTTTAGTTTTTTTTAAGTTTATTTTTTGATTTATCACAATGTTTTTTGCCAAAAATGATGAAACCAAAAAAGAATGATAAATTTTAAATATTTAATCCACCTATAATATAAGTTGATACCATGTGTTATGTTTTATTTTTTAAAAACCTTTTTCAAGAGAGTTAAACTACATGGTACCAACTTCTTTAGGATTACACCACATGACAGCATTTTAGTCTCATTTATACTCATGCCTGCCTTTTGTGAATTCCCACCCCTCTCTCAGCGTTCAATGCTGTAGATGAGTTTGGTTTTGGTTTACGTATTTATTGTTGTTGTATTCAGCTGAAAATTTTACTTTGGTGCATGGAACCTTCCTGTCAGAGCAGCGTATGCACACAGTGGAGTTCTGGTGCAGTGCTATAGAGCCTCTCTGCTATTCTATATGCAATCAATACTACTTTGTCCATTCACACACAACTCCTGCTTCTCAGCTTTTGATGCAGTATCTATCTATAAAGCAAAGAGTGTCTGTCAGTCTGTTCCTCTCATATCTCTAAGAGGACCTCAACTTTCTGATATAGTTTGCGCATTGTATGATGGGGGGTATACTTTTTTGAAGGAATATTTCTATCCTTTTTGGTGACATTTTTCAGATGGATAGTTATTTTATTGTAGTTATTCTATTATTCTCCTTAAAACTTAAAGTCCTGTGTGTGTGTGTTCTGTGGGGGTGTAGGGGGTAGTGTTCTTGCCTCATAAGCAGCAGACCCATGTTTTAAAGTAAGTTTTCTGGTTTAGCTGCTACTTTATTCCTCACTAACACAGGCTACTGTGGCCGTAGCCAACCACAAAACTACAAACTTCCTGAGAAAACTTCATGTGCTTCTTTTCTTTCTATAAACGAAACGCTGAAACTCCAAGACGCGTTCACTGACCCTCAGGAAATCCAGACACCATCGTTTAATGGATGGACGGATGGATTGATAAACCATTTACTACACATACTGTGGTTATCAGAGCAGCGTGTGGGACATGAAAAAAATTACTTTCATCCATGTATCTACTTTCTACTGGAATACACACTTTCTATAGACATTACACTGGTCTCATATAAAAAAGTTTTAATACAATGTGGTCTTGAACCTCCCCATGGCTCCAACTAATTTATTCTTTTATTCATCTCCCAGACACTGGTCCAATAGGTACATGGAAAAAATCGCCTTCATCAATCTATCTAGTTTTCTACAGGAATACACACTTTCTACAGGAATACACACTTTCTACAGGAATACACACTTTCTACAGGAATACACACTTTCTATGGGCACTGTGCTAGTATTGATATTGCAAGACAACTTTTTTTATATGTACATAGTACTATTACACTTTAAACACTCTTACAATTACTTTCGCAATGGTAGAAATCTCTTGATATGAGTAGAAAAAAAAGATTAGCTTCAATCATAAACACAAAAGAAGTGAGAACATGACACACCTTAAAATGTCTCTAGAAACCCATTCATCACGCTCAAAGTGCTGAGGCTGCAGGTGCAAAGGCCATTACATCAGGTCCTTATTATATAGTCATAAAGCTGTTGGAATGATTAAGAGCTGCCAGAATGCTTACTCTGTGCTTTGTGCCCCCCCAACTATGCATGCAAGATGGTTTAAATAATGCCTCGTGTCTCCTGTTTCGGTCTGTTCTTATTTCTACCTACATCTTCTCTCAGCAGTTTCAGCTTCGTCATGTGTGCTCTGTTTGGAGGACGTCGCGTGACTCAGCTCCATGTTCACGTGGAGGTTTTCTCTCGCTGTATTTCCACGGGCATTTGTCGCCACGCTGTGACATAACCGCTGATCTTACAGATCATCTGTCAGTCACAAGATCTGTCCGAAGCATTTCCTGTCCCGGGTTGTTAGTCGATGTTCCTCTTTGACAGTTGGACCATGTTATGCTCAGATTGTCCTGTTTTCCATCAGAAACGGCTGGGTTGTATTGGGATGTGTTTGGTACGTTGCATTTATCCACACTGACACAATATAAATACAGGAAACGTACACTTTTTTACATCTAGATATAACCAGCTCATATCTCTTCAATTTCCTATGTATAGTGATCCCTATTAATGCTAAATGCTTGTTCTGAGAGTTTCACATGAATACAAAAATAACAGCAGTAGTAATTGTAGAGTAAAAAGAAAGAAATTCTTAAAAAAAAAAACAATCTACTGCCAAAATAGTTTTCAGTTAATCTACTGTTGTTTTAACTGATTTGCTCCTAATACCTTTTGATTCATAAAGTTTAATAAGGGACAATTTAAAAACTGTAATGTGGTGTAATCGTAAAAAAATTGGTACCTTATAGTTTAAATCTGTTAAAAAAGTCTTTAAAAATATTTAAAGTCCACCATTGACCAGGGAAAGGAGGAAAAAAATGTAAATTACTATCTCATAATTGAACTGCTTTACATAAATACAAAAATAGAACGGCACCAGTATTGGGTGATTATTCCATGGATCATTATCTCATAGGTTAATTAAGTTTGTCTATAACATGTACAGAATATTTATAAAAATGTTAAAACAGTGTATATAAGCATTGCATTTGCAAAGATGCAACCAGGCAGTTTTTGGTGATTTATATCTATTTTTTCAAACTAAAACGATCAATCAGTTCAATTCAATTGATTCGTTAAAATAGTTGCTCGTTAATATTCTGTTGAAGAATCAAGAACAATTAACACATGCTAACAACTGTTAGATATTCTAGGTGGATTAAATATCTAACATTTATCATTTTTCTGACATTTTCTGTCAAAATGTACAACACAACACCTGATAAATGCTTCTTAAAACTGTATTTTAAAAAGCTTTTCACTTTCTGATCATGTTCCAAACATGATTTTTCACTGACCCATAGAAGCCTGCTCTCGTCTCCAGATTCTAATATAGTGCACATTCATCACATTAACCTATTTCTCAAACTAGAAAAAACCATTGCATAAGAACACAGAGCCATCTTTGACTGAACCCTCCAGCTTTCTATCAGAGTGTTTTTTGCTTATTAAACCCTGGAAGTGTCAGAAACAGCCAGAGGTGATGCCCTTTAGAAAAAGTGCTGAGGCCTGCTGTAAGTGAAGTTAACTACAGGTCAGGTGTATTCCTGTCCTCAGCTGATGCACGGTGAAGCGACGTGAACACGCCCAGTGTTGCTTGTTCTCTGCCAACAACATAAACCTAAAGGTCTTATTCCTGAGTGGAGAGATGTGAATCCAGATCATTTTTAAAAGGGTGTAAGATTTAGCAGCAATAGATTAAACCGAGTATGCTTCAATTAGCGTGTTTTTTTTTTTTTTTTTTTATAAGAGAGTTAAACTATCTAGTACAAAGTTGTAGAGTTCCACCACATGACAGTTTTGACATTGTCCCTTGTACATGCTTTAAAAGTCTCCCTGACATCTGTGTCTTTTTCTTGTTTCCACCAGTAACGGCGTAAAGGTCGAGGAAAGGGGGTTTAATTGACATAAATCACAAAAAAAACTTGATTAATTATCTGCCAGTAGAATAAGACAATTAAAGAGAGAGATGCACCTAGTTCTTTTTATCCTTTGTATCATCATTCAGTTTATTCCAGGTTTTGCGTGCAGGTCATAATAATATTAATAATATTAACTGAGTGAGTTATTATCCCACAGTAGAGAAATTCATACAGAGTTAAGTATTTCAATTCCAAACGGAAAGAACGGTAGTGATTTCAATTGTAATAAATAGCAGGGAAATAACCATACATACCATATAAGATTTTTTTAAACACCTTTTATGAGAGAGTTTAACTACTAAACCAACGTTTTAGGGTTACACCACATGACATTGTCCCTCGCAGTAAAAGTCACCGTCATCTCTCCCCTCTGAGCGTCCCCTGTTTCCAGAAATGGTGTTAAATTGACTTAAAAATAAAAAATTTTTAAAAATAAAAGTCCACTGTTGACCAGGGAAAAAGGAAAAATTTTATTTTACTATCCGCTAACAAAACTTCTGAGTGCTTTACATTAATATAAAAATAAAACGGCAGCAGTGATTGGATGATTATTCCATCAGTGATTATCCCATAGATTAATTTCGCATTGAAAAAGGCTTGTTAAATCTACCATATTTGACAAAAGAAAACAGCATATACAAGCATTGCATTTGTAAAGATGCAACCAGGCAGTTTTTGGTCAGTTCTTTCTTTAATTCCGTAACAGCAGTGAACGTTCACGTCGTCTCGCCTTCCCTGACGTCAGCGTCTCTCTCTCTCTCTCTCTCTCTCGTTTTCCACCAGTAACGGCGTGAACGTGGAAGGCGCCACCCACAAACAGGTGGTGGACCTGATCCGGGCTGGGGAGCGGGAGCTGGTGCTGGCCGTGCTGTCGGTGCCGCCCCAGGAGGCCGACTGCCTGGACCCGAGAGACGACGGCTCGGCCCAGTCCTGCTACGACTACTCGGACAAGCAGGCCGTCCCCATCTCGGTGCCCAGCTACAAACACACCGAGCTCAACCAGGAGAAGTTTGTGGTGGGTGCAGGTTTTTGATGGGAGGGTCACCTACTAAACGTTCTGTGGTTTTCTCCTGATAAACGCTGCTCAGACCTTAACATGTAGCTGAAAACCAGCTGATCTGGCAGCAGCTGTCATACCTGTCACACTAACAAATACGTCATAAAACACAGAGCAACAGCCAGGAGCATGGAGGAAGGCAGCACCACAGCTATGAGCATTAACACAATCTGATGGAGAAGTCAGTACTGACCCAGACTGAACCTTAAGGACTACAGTCCTGCTTTTATTTACCAATAAACACCATTTAAGCAGCAACAGATTCATTGTCAACAGATTCATGTTAAAGCACAATGGATATTTAATAGGAATAAAACAATTCCTTTCTTATTTAATGTCAGTGCAGACAATATGATATTAACCCTCTATTGGATAGTGAAATTAAAAATCAACTTCATAGAGTTAGGTATGAAAACGGGGCTTTTATTTTGAAGGACATACAATTTATGAGGTCACATGAAAAGTCCTTTTTGGCAAAAGGGACATCTGACAAGTAAAAAAAAAAAAACTCACTCTCTAGAGTTAGTAAACTTATTTTTTTTTGTTTTTATATATATAATTTAATATAGGCCATTTTAAGTAACATAATATAATTTTTTACCATATCTAAGTGATAATGTGTGCAATGGAGGGTAGATTTCATGGCCATAATTTCCTGATATATGAAATATGATTAGGACACGCAGCATGTTTTTAGTTGTTCCCTGCCCTTCCAGGTGTATAACGTGTACATGGCGGGCAGGCAGCTGTGCTCCAAGCGCTACCGGGAGTTTGTGATCCTCCACCAGAACCTGAAGAGAGAGTTCGCCAACTTCACATTCCCCAAGCTGCCCAGTAAATGGCCGTTCTCCCTGTCTGAGCAGCAGCTGGACGCGAGGCGCCGAGGCCTGGAGGAATACCTGGAGAAAGGTGAACGTCCAGAACGCGCTTCTCTGCGTCGTAGTTGTTGAGGGTTGTGAGGTTCTGGTTGTATTCATAGTTGTGTTTTTCTGTTTTATTTCCAGTGTGCTCCGTGAGGGTAATTGGAGAAAGTGACATCATGCAGGAGTTCCTGTCTGAGTCAGATGAGGTAATCCTGAAAATTATACGTGTGCGTGTGTGTGCGTGTGTGTGCGTGTGTGTGCGTGTGTGTGCGTGTGTGTGCGTGTGTGTGCGTGTGTGTGTGTGTGTGTGTGTGTGTTACTGTGTTTGTGTGTATCGGTGTGTGTGTTACTGTGTTTGTGTGTATCGGTGTGTGTGTGTTACTGTGTTTGTGTGTATCTGTGTGTGTGTCTCTGTGTGTGTGTGTGTCTGTCTCTGTTTGTGTGTGTGTCTGTCTCTGTTTGTGTGTCTGTGTGCGTCTTTCTCTGTGTGTGTGTGTGTGTGTGTGTGTCTGTGTGCATCTTTCTGTGTGTGTGTGTGTGTGTGTGTCTGTGTGTGTGTCTGTGTGTGTGTGTGTGTCTGTCTCTGTGTGTGTGTGTGTGTGTGTGTGTCTCTAACATTGATTTCTTCTCCTCCTGATCTAGAACTACAACGGTGTCTCAGATGTAGAGTTGAGGATAGCGATGCCCGACAAGACCACACTCACTGTCAGAGTTCGCAAAAACTCCACGACAGACCAGGTCTACCAGGTACACACACACACACACACACACACACACACACACACACACACGCAGAATGAGAACTACGTTGCCATACCCATTATGAGCGTGACCTTTGTCTCTCCTTGTCTTTTTCCCTCCAGGCTGTGGTTATGAAGCTCGGCATGGACAGTATAACAGCCAGCTACTTCGCTCTGTTTGAGGTCATCAACCACACCTTCGGTACGTCAGAACGTGTAGTCCAGCCTCCGAGAATGACTCGACTACTACTACTACTAATAATAGAGAGACACTACATTAGTAAACTGCAAAATCTGAAATCCTAACAAGATTCAAGGTTTATTTGCGCATAGACCAATAATCTAAACACATTGGAATTACTGCAGGGCCAATAAAAGACACACAATAAAAAAAACCTAACCCTAAAACACAATATATTAAATAAGAAAACACACTAAGTACAAGTACTAAATACAGAACAATTATATTTATTATCTGTCATAACAGGTGAAAATAATCTTGTTTTTGGTACAATTAGTCCAATATTAAGTATAATGATCTTATTCCAATGGAAGATCATTTCTTATTTCAAGTTTCATTTCCTGATTTCGTTCATTTTGGTCTTGTTTTAAGAAACAAGACTAATATATATATATATTATATATATATATATATATATATATATAAAAGGAGATCAAATTGACTTAAATCAAGAAAGAAAAAAACTTGAAATAAGATAAATTATCTGCCAGTGGAATAAGACAATTAAAGAGAGATGCATGTTGTTTAGAGCGTTATGTCCTTTCTCTAGTCTCTAGAATCTCTAGTCTTAGTTTTTTTGTTGTTTTTTTTTTTTGTTCTGGGTTAACTTGAAGAGATTTTTTTTTATATTTAATGTCTGTGTGCTGGTGTAATTAGAAATGCAGTAATCACGTTGGCCTTTAATCCCATTTGCATTAGATCCCAGCCTCAGGTTCTGGGAAGGTTTCCATACGTTCCTGCTATAAATTGGGGATAAATTGGCCTTTTGCCTTCAAAGCTTTTGGGGTTGAACCTGCCAGAGAAACTGGAGCAACCGAATCATCTCCTGGACTCACGTCTTAAACTTCATCCTCACCTGCCTGCCTTCATGTTATATCTCATCCTTTTGGCCTTGATCATTTTTTTCCTGTGTCTGTCAAGCTTTAAAGTCATGACATTTTCATAACAGAGAAAACACAATTATAAGTTAGTTTTAATCAAACTAACTAATTAAGTCAAATTTGAGAATTTTAACTTTTCACTATAACTTTTACTCTCCTGTTTTGTCTTATTTTTATTTTCCATATAACTATATACACCCTTTAAATTGCCCCATGTTGTTTTCCTCAGTTTGTGCTTACTATAGCTGTACAGTTCATCATTTTTTTCCCCGCTGCAAACCAAAAGGTTCAGAGAATCAAACATTCAAACTTTAGCTTCAACATGCAGAGGTAGAAAACAAACGCACATGGATCAGTGACAAAAAAGACGAGAGTCAAAAACTAACACAGTTTTAAGAAGCATTCATCTGGTCTCTAAAAATATATATATATATATATATATATATATATTTATTTTTACAAAAAACATAATTTTGTGAGATTTTTGACACAAAATGTAAAATGGTGTAACTAAAAAAAAATCCTTTAATAATGAATAATATGTCTTATAATATTAATAAAAAACTTGTGTTGTTAATTGGTTTTAAACCTTGAGTAAACTATTTGGTACCAAGTCTGTTGACACATTTATAAACTCCATTTGTCGCTGAGTACTTCCTCCTCTTTATTATTTCCCTCCAGTGCGTAAACTGGCCCCCAACGAGTTCCCCCACAAACTGTACGTACAGAACTACACCTCAGCCGTCCCAGGAACCTGCCTCACGCTGCGGAAGTGGCTCTTCACCACGGAGGAGGAGATGCTGCTCAACGAGAACCAGCTGGCTGTCAGCTACTTCTTCCACCAGGTGTGTGTGTGTGTGTGTGTGTGTGTGTTTTTGTGTGTGCATGTGCGTCTCTGCGTGTGTATCTCTGCGTGTGTGTGTGTGTGTGTGTGTCTCTGCGTGTGTGTTTTTATGTGTGTGTGTGTGTGTGCGCATGTATGCATGTGTGTTTTTATGTGTGCGCGTGTGTATCTCTGCGTGTGTGTGTGTGCGTGTGTGTTTTAATGTGTGTGTGTGTGCCTGTGTGTGTGTCTGTGTGTGTGTTTTTATGTGTGCGTGTGTGTTTTTATGTGTGTGCGCGTGTGTGTGTGTGTGTCTCTGTGCGTGTGTGTGTTTGTGTGTGTGCGTGTGTGTTTCTGTGCATGTTTTTATGTGTGCGCGTGTGTATCTCTGTGTGTGTGTTTTTTGTGTGTGCGTGTGTATCTCCGCGTGTGTGTGTGTCTGCGTGTGTGTGTGTTTTGTTTTCTAACACCATCTTTTCTGTTTTTCTTCTGTTTTTTTTTTTTTTTGTAGGCTGTGGACGACGTGAAGAAAGGCTTCATCAAAGTAGAGCAGAAGTCGTATCAGCTGCAGAAGCTGGCAGAGCAAAAGAAGATGTCGGTGGTCAGTCACACACACATAGATAGATGTATATATCTATCTATCTATATATATATATATATATATATATATATATATATATATATATATATATATATATATATATATATACACACACACACACACTTAAGCCCAAAATGAATCCTACCTCTGTCAAATACAAGGGATTTCTTTCTATTTTCACCTACAAATTAGTATTTCACTTCAGTTTTTACTTAAATAGGACACAAAGAAAGTCTGAAGCCATAATTGATTTGTGTTTCATTAGAATGTGTAAATAAACGGAGTGAAAACCAAAAATCACATCAACAAATGACTATGATATAGAAAGATCCTGGTAGGGCATGCTGGGAAATCTGTCTTTATATATATACACACTTTATAGTTGGAAGACTTTCTTTGTGTTCTATTTAGGTAAAAACTGAGGTGAAATGCTGATTTTAAGTGTAAAAATCCAGAAATCCCTTGTATTTGATAGAGGTAGGAATCATTTGGGCTGAAGCTCACATCCAGCTGTATTTCCAGTGTCGCCACGTTTCGTCTAAACCTCCCTCCTTTTCCAGTACCTGAGCTTGTTGAGAGGCTGCGACGGCTACAACGAGATCATCTTCCCTCACTGCTCCTGCGACTCGCGGCGTAAAGGCCACGTCGTCACGGCGATCAGCGTCCACCACTTCAAGCTCCACGCCTGCACCGAGGAGGGCACGCTGGAGGCAAGGCTGGTGGTTGGGATGGGTCGGATCACACAATCACTTACACCAACGATCTCTGTTAAATATTGCACAGAATCACATTTTTGCTAAACCACGTGACAGTTTTGTCGTAGAATCATGTTTTCTGTGTGTTTTCAGAACCAGGTGATCGCGTTCGACTGGGGTGAGATGCAGCGGTGGGACACGGACGAGGAGGGCATGGCCTTCTGCTTCGAATACGCACGGGGAGAGAAGAAACCACGCTGGGTGAAGATATTCACACCTTATGTGAGTATTAAACACTAATGTTGGCACTACTGAAAGTGTGGAGGTGCCAGACCAGTAGAAATAAACAGAAATAACAACATCCACACATTTCTCCTCATGTTTTTATGCAAAAAAAAAATCTCACTGACATTTCATTTCTGTAAAGAAACAGGAACTTGTTCATTTTTTGATCACACTTTGTAAAGTCATCCAGTGGGCCGGATTGGACCCTCCATCCATATTTTTTGGACGGATATTTCTATGCTTTTTGGTGAAATATATCAGATGGAGAGTTAAAACATGATTATTCTCATAAACTTAAAGTCCTGTAGCTGTTGTGTGGGGATGTAAGGGGTAGTGTTCTTGCCTCATAAGCAGCAGACCCATGTTTGAGTCCTAGCTGAAGCATTTCTTTGTGTCTATGCCACTAAATATATTTAAAAAGTTAAACTAATCCACTTCCATATCTCACCACTATCCTGCAGCAGCCACAAAACTACAAACTTAAAGTCCTATAGGTGTTCTGTGGGGGTGTAGGGGGTAGTGTTCTTGCCTCATAAGCAGCAGAACTGTGTTTAAAGTAAGTTTCCTGGTTTAGCTGTAGCCAACCACAAAACTACAAACTTCCTGAGAAAACTTCACGTGCTGCCGTCTTTTCTTCTTTCTATAAACTAAACGCTGAAACTCCAAGACGCATTCACTGACCCTCAGGAAATCCAGACACTATCGTTTTATGGATGGATGAGTTGTTGTGAATATTAAAACTAAAGATTTATTATCATTTCACCATTTACTACACATCCTGTGGTTATCAGAGCAGTGTGTGGGACATGAACAAATCATCATCATTTATCTACTTTCTGCAGGAACACACACTTCCTATGATCCCTGCACTAGTTTGAGAATAGGATTTTTGGTTCTTAAATCTATAAATATATCTTGTAAGGGATATCAAAACTTCACATAAAATCCGGGAAAAGAGAACAATACATTTCTCAAAAATGTTTTTTTCCCCAAAAGTGTTGTATTTCAACTACATCTACGACCTTGTAAAAAGAGTTTTCTTTTATTTTTCTTTTCTCCATATCCTAGAGAAACTGTGCTTACAACTTTTTTATCATTTGTTGAGGGGTCTGTGCTGCAAAAGTAGAATAAAGATGCTTTTAATCAAGTCTGGAGACCATTCAGTTCATGATTATCTTGTTGTTTTTGCTCTTTCAGTTTAACTACATGCATGAGTGCTTCGAGAGAGTTTTCTGTGAGCTGAAGTGGAAGAAAGAGGTGAGGACCATCCTCTCTCATCCCCTACAAGACGTTTTTATGCATCTTTAACTCTGTTTAATGCCGTTCTGGCTCTTGTATTGACAGGTTGAAGAGGAGGCCACAGACAAGGACAACAAGAACTGCAGCAAAGATGGTATGTGTGGCAAGGTAAGGCTCTGCCTGCCTCTGTCCGTCTGAGATACCGTATTTTCACGACTATAAGGGCACATTAAAGTCTAAGTGTGGGCATGGATTGTAGATAAAATAACGGGGATGTGCGTTATGCAGAACATCGTTGTTTTAACAACCTGAAAATGGTGAAGAGACACGCTGATAAAGCACAGTTTAAACTGAAGGAAATCAGCTACACAGCTGAGTTTAAGACATAAGACAGGTGGTACGAGTTGGAGGAAAGACTGGATCAGTGGATCACAGAGCAGAGACTGGATCAGTGGATCACAGAGAAAAGACTGGACCAGTGGATCACAGAGCAAAGAACAAGTGGGAGAAGCGTTCCTATGGTCACCATTCGACTAAAAGCAGTAAAGCAGCAGAAGAAATGAAAATTGAACATTTCCGTCTTGGTGCTTTCGTTTTGGTGCCATTTCTCCATCCAGACCAGGACTACGGTAGCGCAGCAACTTCCAGTGGATTATAACGCATCATTTAGAGGAAAGTGACTCTGATGGTGAAGAAAGTGAAGCTGGCATGTTTGATGGAGATTTAGCTGCTGTTGGAATCAGAAACAGAGGATGAGGACTTTGATGGTTTGATTAATGACATTACCCCGCTCTATTTTTAAACACACACACTAGTGTGCTTGTTACTTAAATAAAGCACAACCAAACTCAGTTTAGCTCCCGCTCTATGTGTGTATATATCTATGTGTGTATATATCTATGTGTGTATATATCTATGTGTGTATATAAACCTCCCCTATAGTTAGGTGCCTTATGTGTGTGTTAAATACAGTAATGACACACAGAACTGAGTCTGATCCTTTTAGTAGGGAGCCTCATGGTCGTGTAAATACGGTTCTTCAAAACGCCTGAGTAAATATCTGTTTCCTCCTCTTTGAGTCTGTCCATCTTCCTTCTTTGTTTTTTTGTCCCCATCACAGAATATTTTCCAGCTGCTGAGGCACAGAAGGGATGGAGGCACCCGGGAAGAGAGATCATTACCTCTTAACTTCACGCCGCCGCCGCCGTCCGCTCAGCTCGGCTCAGCCCTCATCTAGAACTACAGTAACCCAACATGGCCGCCATCCACACACACGCCGTGAGCCCCGCTACCCGAGACGCTACCCGCAACACACGCGAAATTAAAAAAAAAAAACAAATGATGAGCATCTGCAAAAACGAACGAAATCCGACAAACGGAAGAAGCATTAAAAGCTACAGACTCCACGGACCTGACCTTAGGAACCCGGCACATCATAATCATCCATTAAAAGCAAAAACTGTCCAAAAAGAAGTGACGAAAAGAGAAAAGGAAGAAAGCTGAAGAGAGATTCTTATCGGACTGACAAAGGGAAACGGATCAGACACTAAGGGTCAACCACACAAAGACGAAAAGGAGCAGCAGTGTCTTGTGTGTCTACTTAATTTTTTTTAATTTTTTTTTTTATTTAGTTTTTCTGGTCAGTTTAAAGCAGGCGTAATCATGCGAGCACGTTTCTGCATGTTTACTAAAAAGCAGGAGAATGAGAGTCATGAAGCCATGAATTTCCATCTGTTTTAGCGCTAAAATCTGCATTTGTTTAAAACAAAATTATTAACTTCATAACGCAAGTGGAGGAGAAGGCAGACGTTCAGTTTTCATTCGGGCGTCATCGCAGAGATTCAGGTTCTGAAGCAGGAACCGATGCAGACCAACGTTGCACTTTACCGACAGTATTACCAACGTGGGGAGACGTGATCTGAAGGAGAAGAATACTGGAACAAGCCTCTACTCGTTTTACTTTTGTGTTTTTATGTTTTTTTTTCAACTGACTGCCTCGTGCATTAAACCTTTTTACGTATTTATAGTATGTGAAGTTGAGGAAAGGATCAGACGCGTGGGTGCAGTACCTGCAGCGGACAGCAGGGGGCCTCCTCCTCCTTCCTGCAGCATTTAGAATAGGACTTAATTTAAAAAATGGCCTTCACACGCAGGGCTGATTATTTCTCGTAGCTGGCGTTCCACTCCTGCACTCTGGCTTCAGGTTTAAGATTTTCTTAGCAAATAAATAAGTTTAAAAAAAAACAGCTTGAAAAATCTGAAGGTGACTGAGCTTTTACTGAACACATAACTGCAGTTTAATGTGATTAACTGAGCAGCTTAATGTCCCCGTTCATGTTCTAAAATAATAAAGTTGTTTGTTTTTTTTAATTTTCACCTGACAATGCAATAGAAAACATTTTAAATGATGAATGAATGTAATGACTTATTGCTCAGACCAATAGTGGGATTCATTGAACACAGTGCGAGTGGTTGTATTATGTTTATTAAAATAACAGAGGGACTTTTTTTGTTTTTTGTTTTCTTGGGAAAGTTCACACTTTATTTCCAGCAGATAGAACCTGTTCAGTTGCTCCTGGGTTTTTATAAGACAAGGGATGTTTTCCTAAATCAATACATGCAATGTACGCCATGTTGTGGATAATGTATGAAAAATGCTCAAAGCAAAACATAATTTCTGTGAACGCAAACACGTTTTTCTCTCGACTGACAACAAAAAGTAAAGTGGCGTAGGATCACACCGTCACGACGTGATGCCACTAGAATGTCCATATACGATAATATCAGTTTCACTCGCCCCAAAACGCCTTTTTCAGCTCTTTTTGAGAATGTTAACAGAGTTTTTTGCAACTGAAGAATCCTCACTCGACATCTAACGGAGGTGCTGTTTACATGATCTGTTTTTGGGTGATTTAACGAGCTTCAACGGACCTCGTGGGCGTGTAAAAGGTTTAATTGAATGTGTTGAGCCCTGAAAAAACGCATTTTTCCCAGGATTCCTCATCTGTTCTGCCCACGTTTTTTTTATTTTCCTCATCCCGACTTCACACACGTTATTATTTATTTCAGATATAAGGTATTAAACAAATCAGCGTCTGTTGAGTTCGGTTTTAACGCTAAAACGTTGGACGAAGGTCGACGAAACCGCGGATCCTCTGACACGATGAAATGTAAAGTTTAAGACAAAGTGTTTGGTTACGTCGCTTACTGTAATAAATTGTAACATATTCTTTTAAATAAACTGATTTATTGATGCAATCTTATGTTTTTTTGGTCTTTTTTTTTTACACACTTGATTTAACATCGTCTGTCAAACGTCTTGATTAAAAGGCCTCGTAGGGTTTATCCCTGCCTCCCACTCCCCGTTTGTTGTTTTTTTTTTTTTATATCCACATTTGTTTTCTCGTTCTTATTTCTCTTCTCAAGTCTTAGGTCTTTTAATGAGATCTGGGAGGCAATTACCCAACAGGCAGAGCAACGGTTTCTTCCACATCGACCCACATCGAGCCTCCCCACCAAGTAATTAATAGTCATTGACTGCTGCCGTTGATTATTTTTTCGTGGAAAAACCTGAATTTTTGAAAAAGCTCATGTCTCATATCTTTCACAATGATTAGACTTTAACCTTTAGACGGATTTTTGTTCATCAGTTGGCGCGTAAATCATGAGATCTGCTTAAAATAAGCAGATTTAGACACTGATTGTTTCCAAATCGAACAATAGACGTGTAACGTATTGCGATAAAGTGGCTCAGTGGTTGTTATTGCAGTTTCAGCAGCCTGTTTGTCTGTTTGCTGATTTCTGCACAAACAGGGTTAGAATGAACACTCCCTGAGATAGAACGAGACCGGCCACTTAATTAGGTACACCTGCTCGTTAACGCAACTCTCTAATCAGCCAATCACGTGGCAGCAACTCAATGCTTTATTCATGTAGACATGGTCAGGACGAGTTCAAACCTGCATCACATTTGTAAAAATGATCATGCATTTATGGCAAAAAGCAGCTAGTTCTACCTGTGGCAGCAATGCAGTCGGCCTTCTCACACACACACTCTGAAAAGCTGCAGATTTGAACCTTGAACTTTAAATAGAAAGCACTAACTGTTCACTTCACAGTTCTGTACTCCATCTACTACACGAGCCGAGATGAAATAAATAAACCTTTAAGGCATGAAGAGCAGCAGCAGTACCCACTTTATTAATTACACCTGTCCAACTGCTCGTTAATGCTAAGGTATAATCAGCCAATCACGTGGCAGCAACTCAATGCGTTTATTCATGAAGACATGGTCAGGATGAGATCAAACCTGCATCAGAAACTGCTGATCTACTGGGATTTGAACACACAACCATCTCCAGAGTTTACAGAGAATGGTCCTGAAAAAAGAGAAAATATCCAGTTCTGTTGATGCCAGAGGTCAGAGGTCAGAAAGACCAGACCCGGTTGGTGCTGATAGAACAACAGGAACCCAAATAACCACCAGAGGTCTGCAGAAGATCATCTCTGAACACACAACAACGTGGAGGAACCTGGAGGTGGATGGTCTACAGCAGCAGAAGAACACACCTGCTGAAACTGAGGCTACGATTCACACAGGATCAACAAAATTGGACAAGAGGAGATCTGGTCTGATGAGTCTGGATTCCTGCTCCAACATTCAGATGGTAGAGTCAGAGTTTAACAAAATAAAAGCATGGATCCATCATGCTGATATTTCTTCAAGATTATCAATCACAAAAGTACCTCCAGAAAGTCATTTCACCTTCTGTATTGTCGCATCCACAAAATATTCACTGGTCTCGTCTCTTATTCCTTGAATAGTCCAAAAACAGTAAAACATGCATAAAAACCTATCGCAAGAACGTGTGGATGCAACATTAATTGTGAGCATGGTCATTTATAATCTATCAGAACTTTCTGTGCACGTTTCACACCAACTTCTGAAATAAGGGACGACAGCGATTTGTGCTTCCGACAAATCTGCGTCTGCGAGTTTAACAAAATAAAAGCATGCATTGATCATGCCTCGTAATAAAGGTTTGGGCTGGATTTTCTTTCTCTTTTCTTACTCTGAGCTCCTTAGTACCAATTGAGTATCATCATTGCAACTCACCAGTCTACCTGAGTGTAGTTGCTGACCATGTCCATCCCTGTATGACCAGTGTACCATCTTCTGATGCTACTTCCATGTCCTAAAGCTCCAATCTCAGACTGTCTTTTTTAACATAACTCATTTAACAATAAGTTCACCGTTACTCAAACAACCTCCACAGTCACCAGATCTCAGTCCAACAGAGCACCTTTAGGACTCAGCGAGCTTCCCATCATGGATGTGCAGTAACTGGTGATTCAATCATGTCGATATGGGCCAAACTCTCTGAGGACTAGTTCCAGTACCTTAATGAATCTACGCCACAAAGGATTAAGGCAGCAGTTGTTTTTTTTTTTCTTTTTAATTGATTGTCCACCTCCACACATCAACTGTACATTATAAATTCCCTCCCTGCTGTTGTTCTCCTACACGAGCAGCATTGTGAGTTAACGTCTTGGAGGAGACCAGCTGCTGCATCAGTTCTGCAGCGCGGCCCTCGCTTTTCACCCGTGCGACGTGCGAGTGGGTTTCTGCTGGTGTGTGTGTGGATGTGTGCAAATTTGTGCGACAGCAGCAGCAGCAGCGAGGTTGCATGCATCGTGCACGTCGTCCGCCTCCTTCTTTCTCGTTGCATGCTCCTCATCGTGCTTGTCTGCCCTGAAACTGATGCCACGAGGCAGGTGGATAACAGCTTCTCAGATCTGTTACTTATTGTTGCATCTCTCAGCTGTGTTCGTCTGCACCTTCGCCTAAAAGAGAGAGAAAAGAGAGAAAAAAAAAAAGGCCACGACGAAAACGGGCGCCGGCGATGCACATGCTGCACTTCCGAAAAAAAACAAAAAAAACGAGGGAACTTTTAAAGCCAAATGAAAAGCCTGAGATGTTTGGGCACGGCCATGCCAAGACACCAATTAGACAAATTCAATCATCATAAAGGGGTTTGCATTATTTGGTAGTCAGTCATTTTACATGAGAAGATCTGCCAACGTCCTCCGCAGTAAATTCCAGACTGAGACAACCGCTGCCAAATTCAGAATATATGTCCAGTCACCCCGAACGCTGCTCTGAGTATTGTTTAGCAGCAGCAGCAGTATCCCAGAGGAAGAGGAGGAGGAAGAGGAAGAGGGATTCACCCCCCTCCCCTCCTCTCTCTCATTAATGAGCAATCAGTTAAAAACTTTATTGGTCCCTTTTTGCTTTCTCAGTACATTTTGTGTCCCTCCCTCCTCTCTTTTTCTTTTTCTTTACTCCATCATTCCGCATCTCCTGAGCCTCTGCATAGCCCTCCCTGCATCTCCCTCTTCTGTCTTTCTTCTTCCTTCCTTTTTTTTGCCACTTTATTGCCGTGCTTCATTACCTCCATCTTCCCTCCCCCTGTCCCCTGCTCCTGCATTCTTTCTTAAACTTCGATCGGAGGAGGTGGGGGGGTGTCGGGGCGTTTTAAAGGATGTGATGCATGTCCAGTGAGTACAAAAGATGAGAGTTTATTTCACGTAGTTTAGAGCTCGGTCCTTCACAGGATATCGGCATCTCCAGCATGCAACACTTCTGCAACCTGCAAACGTGTGTGTGTGTGTGTGTGTGTGTGTGTGGATGAGTTCGTGTGTGCACATGTGTCCATAAAATAAAATAAAAAGCCTTGTGTGAAATTCTTCGGAAGCTGACATGACCTTTTTATTTCTCTCTTTGTATTTATGAAGAAAAAGGAATGAAACGCAGAAAGATCCCTATGGCATACCTGTTTATATCTCGCTGAGATTTTAGCGCATTTTCTCTTTTATGGAACTAACCTATTCTTAATGGTGATGCAGAAGTGAATTGTCAATGTCATCATTCCATTAAATGCATGACCTGAATATTCTGATGACCCTTTTTGTGTTTTCTGTTCTGTCTCTAGAATTAAGAAAGAGTATTAGAATAAGAAAAAAATATATAACTAATAGAATATTTAACATTAAATTAAACAAATTAAAATGAGCAAAGAGTGTTAGCAAACAATAAGCCGTAACCTGCTTTAATGATGTTAAATAAATCCTGTTTGAGTGTTTCAGCATCATTTTACATGCAGCAAATCAGCATCACCGGTGTTACTGAGCATCTTCACCATATGTCCCACCACTGCAGTACAAATACTTTAAATCAGGCTGCCAGGTTCTGACAAAACGTCCGTGGTGACATTTCTTCAAGATTCTCATTCACAAAAGGAGTCATTTTATCTTCCGTATCGTCGCATCCACAAAATATTTACTGAAGATTTCGTCTCTCATTCCTTGAATAGTCCAAAAATCAATGAAACATTCATAAAAACCCATCGCAAGAACGTGTGGATGCAACATTAATCGTGAGCATGGTCAGTTCTAATCTATCGGAACAAGAACAGAAACACGCCGTACTGTTTCTGAGATCGCGTGAATGTGCACGTTTCACACCGACTTCCAGAATACGGAATATTCGCTGCTTCTGAAAAATCTGCGTCATTCCTTAACCGCCACCACTTCCCTTCAGAGGAAGTCCTTGGACAGTGCTTCTCCGAAGTTGGGCGCAGCCATGAGGATGGCGATGGTGCAGATGATGTTGAAGACGCTGAAGCCGACCAGGCAGAGGCGGTCGATGACGGCGGCGGCGAACTGCCACTGCTCGGCCAGGCTGAGCTGCCGGTCCTGCTCGCGGATCCGCTCCACCAGGAACTGCACCTCCACCAGTAGAGCCTGCAGCTGGAGGTCCGTCGACCCGCCTCGTGTCCCGTTGCCGGGGGCGCTTGTTCTGCCTGCGCAGGCCGAGACCTCGAGGCCACCGGGTCCTGAGGATGCGGTCAACGCGTCAGGCTCCGGGGACACCGGCGTCTCCTGTGGGGGGCTCCCAAACTTGGTGGGTGGCAGGTGGTGATGGACAGGTGTGTCACCAGCTGGTCCACCTGCCGCCACTCCTTCTCCATCTCCTCCGCCCACTCCGCTGCTACTCCTCCTATGATTGGTGGCCCGGCTCCACTGGACCGACTCCAGGTCTGCAGTGGTCTGGAAGGTCTGGAATCCCATGTAAGGCAGGTGCCCATTGGGTTGGGGATGTGGGTTAGGGCTGGGATCTCTGTGGCGGGGATTGGGGAGGATGACAGCTTGGGAGTTGGGCCGGTGGGGGGTTGGGTAGGACAGAGGGTGGTTGAGCTGGGCCAGGCTGGCCTGCAGGGAGTTGAGGCTCTGGGGGAGGACTGATGGCGCTGGGGTGGAGATGGTGGTGGTAGTGGCGGTGGTAGTGGTGGTCGGGGAAGACAGGGTCTTGCTTCGAAAGTCTGCCTGGTTGTGGGTAAGAATAGGGTCCACCCCCTCGCCTGGACGCTTCATCCGCAGGAACCAAGGAACCCACTGCAGCAGAACCAAGTGGACCTGTCAGACATGGACACTGATACTAGAAAGGAGCAGAGACACATGTTTTCAAATAAGGATAAGCAAGAATTCCCAGCAAACAAGTCCATGTGAGCCCCATAACGTTTAAGTTTAGGCTGCACATATGGGTGCCAGGTCGGACATTTCTATGGTGGCTTGATGCCTACCCATATATGGGCAACAATGGGTGGGTTTGTTCCTCAGTTTTCATGGTGGCCCCACTTGAAATTGGACAAACTTACACCCACATGTGCAGCCCAATCTTAGGTGGGTTTGTCTACGGATTCCATGGTGGCCCTACCTGTGTTTGCCCAAATATGGGCAAACAGGCAAACACAGAGGGGGTAACCCAAGAGGCCCCACATGGACGTGCTGGCTGGGGTGAGGGATCCAACTCACCCAACGTGGCATGTGTCCACTGTCTGGGTTGTGGTGATGGAACTGAAGGACGATGACTGTGGCGACTACCGACATCCCTACGATCACCATGGTGCTTGCAAAGTACTGACCTGAGGCCCACAGGGGAGGGTTCATTAATCTGTACTGACATTATCAACATTATGATGCTTGAAACCCCAAAATCCACAAGCAGATAAAAAGTGCATAGTGAGAAAAAGAAACTGACCTATCAGTGGTACGGAATCTGAAGTGGCCGGCATAATCTCTGCAACCATCAACATGAAGACAGTCAGAGAAAGCAGAACTGTGATGCCTGGAGACAGACGCAGAAAGCCAGGGAGTGGTGGGTTGAATAGAAGAGATATATTTCAGTAGAAGAAAGTTTATGAGTAGACTAAGTGGAGCAGCGTACTTGGTATGCTGCGCTTCTCCCCAGTTTTACTGACACTCGTAGGAAAACTCATTCAATTTTGCTTTGTCTATTTCCCTCCTGCCTTTTCTTTTCTGTCTTTTCATCCTAACCCTCCCCACAGCGTCTGCATAGACTATAGTTGACAGAGTGTTGACAGAGGGAGATTGTAAGAGAATCACCAGACACTTTCTGATGAAGGAATATAGATATGCAGCTAGAAAAGTCTTTAATCTCGTAGCTTTTGTTTTTTTAATGGGCCACTGTCTCACACATTATTGTTGTCTTCTAATTGTCCTCATTCTCACCCAGACTGATCTTTTCTCCAGAGTTGGCTGGTAGCAGGAAGACCAGCAGAGTCATAGTGGACAGCAGCACACAGGGGATGAGGAGATTGAGAGCGTAGTACAGGGTCCTCCTTCGTAGGGTCACCACGAAAGTCACGTCAGGGTAGGGCTCCGCGCAACAGTCGTAAAAAACCTCATGACGACCTCCGGGAACCTCTGACGGGACAAGAGGGGAAGACAGAGATGTGGCATTAGGATGCAGAAATGCTGCCGAGGGCTTCACAGAAAGACAAAAACACATAAATAAATAGAATGGCACTCTGAGAGCACATTTACCTTCACTAAGGCCAATGGTCACTTTTCTATCTAACATGCAAATTCAAGCACAACCAATATCTGAATTGTTAGGATCCACCAAGGCAGGAAACCGTCAACTCATCACTCTACTTTTAACATTCCATTGATCAGCAGGAACTACCCCAAAATGTAATGGGTTCATCCTGGGCCAATTCTACCACCAAGATTAATGGAAATCGGCCCAGCAGTTGTTGTTTTTCCATTATCCTGTTCACAGTTAAACAAACAGACACAGACAAATGGCACCAAAAACAATAATTCCTCCTGAAGCATAATATCATTTGCTCAGGTATAAAAGTCGATTATAATGCTAGATTAGGGCCCGAAACAGAGTGAAGAATGAACGATCTTTATTACAACCGGCGACTATATGAAAATCAATAACCAGTTTCTGCAGGATGGCAGAATATGCCACCCTGACGCTTCCTCAGCGCGCTGCATCATGTAGACTATGCAGTGGCTGCATATAATGAACCAGAGATCAACAGATTTGCCACTGTATGTTCATTAAATGACATGTTTGAACACTCTAATTTCCTATGTTAAAGTATAATTAGACATGTGTACACATTTTCCTGTCATACCCTGCTAATATGAGTAGTGGGCTTATGTACTCGTGTCTTGTCCTGTCATACCTGGGTTTTGTTTTTAGTTTAGCCTTAAGCTACTGCACCTTATTATCGTTTATCATCGTTGTTGATTAATTGGTAGGATTGTCTCGTCTTGGGCACTTGATTAACCTTCTCATTCATTTTCTATACCTTGGACAGGGGTAGGCAAAACTGGTCCTGGAGGACTACTGTGTCTGCAGGTTTTTGTTCCAACCAAACAGTCACACACCTAATTCTACTTAACGAAGGTCCTCAGCAAGAGCTCTGATGGTTGATTAGTAGAATCAGGTGTATGACTGCACACCTGGTTGGAACCAAAATCTTCACCCACTCCGGCTCTGTAGGACCCCTACCCCTGACCTAGGACAATGGAGTTCTGCTGAAGCCAATCCCAGCATACTGCATGGGATACACCCCAGACAATAGACCAATCATAATTCACCCAAGCATGTTTCTGGTCTGTGGGAGGAACCCAGAGAAAACCCAAACAGACATGAGTAGAACATGCAAACTCCACACAGAAAGGTTCCAGCTCATGACCTTGAACCTGTGACCTTCCCGACCATCACATGGTGCCAATCATATAAGTGATATGCAGGAACTCGCCGGCCGGTCTCACCCACTAGGTCCCACTCCCCATTGGGCGTGTACCCAGACACGTCGGCCTCCTTCATCTGGATGTCCAGCAGCCAGCCGTCAAACGTCCAGGAGCCGAACTTTAGCTCGCAGCGCTGGATGTCGAATGGAAACCACCGCACGTCCACGTTACATGTGCTGATGAATATTCCTTGTAAAGCATATAGGAAATTAAGTAATTGCGAGTAGAAAATTAATGGTAAACACAAGGTTTTTGGTGGAGACAAAGAAAATATTTCATTGCGGCAAAAGTTTCTTTGAATGAATCTGCAGGAGCTCAGCGCCGTGTGGACACAGAATGATTGAAAACCCTTTGGTTTAGAAGATGTTACCTGGGGGCAGGTATTCACAGAAGCCACTGGAGTTCACCAACACGTTTGTCTTAAAGGTGGCATCAAACTTATCATGGGCGCTGGAGGATAGTAAAACATCAATTATTCAGCGAGCCCGAAGGGTCAGGGTGTGTGTTTGCGTTGCATTTGTATGCCACACACACCTGTTGTAAAGCAATATGTCGGGAGTCCAGACTTGATCAGGAGTGAATCGAAGGTTTTTAACTCCGGGATAATCAGACTGGTTCCACTGAAGGTAGTGGTCGTACCACTTCTGCGAGACACAAACCGACTGTTGTGTTAGGAATTGACAACAAAAAAAAAAACACTCAAGGTATAAACAATTCTGACTCTGATTCCCCTGAAGCCTTTATTACCCCCCACGAATCAGTGTCCTACTATTATTATTCAATATACTCACCATCTGCAGCCAGGCATTCGTGGTGAGGATCTGGTTCTTTTCGTCCTTGCAACAACACAGAGGGAGTGAAGGGGAATAAACGATTTTTATGATTCAAAGTATGAAAAGGTTCACGACTTTACTCACAGACTTATTGATAACTCTGATGGTTCCTCCTGTGCAAACTGGCTTTGAAGGGATTGCTTCCTACTGAGCTTGCAGCAGAGGGAGTGTCACATAAAGGGTGAATTTCACACTTAACAGACTGTAACTTAAATTTTTCAGATTGCTGAAGCCTCACATGAGCTATAGTTAAACTTTTAAACACATTTTTTTACACAGAACAAGGATTCTGGCATTTACGGGGGCCATTAATCCCTTGTTTGCATGTAATTTATTAAGAAAGGCTGGATATCATAACACACCACGTCCATGACCTGCATCAGGGTGAAGGAGAAGTGGACGGTGAGGGGCTGGGAATCGTTGGCCACCGGCCTCTCCATCCGGTTGTAGTCTCTGAGCAGCTCCCTGAGCAGGAAACGCTGGTGGGGGCCCTGCAATGATACTGGGGGGGCGGGTTGGAAAACAAGAGTCTAATCAGTTCAAGAAGGAGCACCACACGTTTCATCAACCTCTTCTTTATTTAAACAGCACGCCGCCGCATCAAAGCCCAACATTTTCGACTTGAGCTTTCATCAACGGGGGCGATCAGCGGGTAAAAAAAATAACGGAGGAAAAAAGCACCGAAATCAGAGCGATAGCCGAAACACGGTGTGATTAACAATGGCACAGAAGGATAGTTTTAGAGGAAATGTCGTCAAAATTGTCAGCCTGGTACATGGAGAAACTATGAGGGATGTTCGATATGCTCCAATGAATTCTTATTACTCTTTGATTCATATAGGAAGGTCATGTTAGAACCCAGGAAAAGGTCACGTTTTAAGGGAACAAAGTGGGAGTAGAGCAGAGAAACAGATTCTTCCCCTACTACTCCTAATCAATTACATCCCTTATTGATCACCGGCAGACAGTCGGAGACTTTTCTCCACCATAAAAGTGTCAGTTCCATTCCATGCAGGAAATAGTGAAGCCATTAAACACAGAAACACCCCGGACAGACGGACAAACGAGAAGAGAACTTTTCTACCTGGGGGGGCTTCGATTCTCCCCTGAATCAGTCTCAACTGATGTGTGATGAGGCGACTTATCACGGGTGGATTTATTAGATTATTTAAAACCACAATTAGCGGGAGTGATACGGTAAATGGCGTAAGATTAAAGCATGCACTGTAGCAGTGTAAAATCCATAATATCAACATGAATCTACAGATGGCGTGTCAATAATTGAGATTAACAGTCCGCTGTTGTCCACAATGTTCGTATAAATTAACCAAGGAGATCCACAGTTCTCAGCACTGAAGATGCATTTAGCAAAATCTGACCTGGAAAAATGGGTTAACTCAGTGCTTCTCAATTATTTCTCGTGTGACTATAAATAGAATCATTTGTCTATAAATTGTTTAATTTTAAAATTAAATTAGTACCTCTGCATAACACTGTGTCCATTAACGTATAAGAGAATAAAAAAGAAAGAAATATGGACCAACTTACAACAAAGAATAGCTTTATTAACTAACAAAAAGATTTAAAGTGCATCTTAAATCCTTAATTAAACATTTTCTGACTGACCATGTCAAACCATATGATACTGAAAAATAAAACTACATAAATTGTCTTATCAGTGATTGTGGTGTAATGTCTTTAATGTCTTTGTCTCCAACATTTCAGACTCAGTAACACACCGGTCTTTCACAGTGAACCAAGCGCTACAGACGCTTCGTCATATTTCCTCGTCTTATCTTTGGGAGACGTTCGTTTGTCTCTTTATCTCCGTCTCTCTCCGCCTGCCTTCTCATCCCTGTTAAATATGTTTTCATGGTGTCACTTGGTGTCTACACTTCATACTCATACTCTGTGCTGTATGCTCCCTGTGAACACTCTGCTGCCCCCTAATGTAGTGGAGGTGCTATTGCACTTTTTTCTAGGACAGTTAAAAAAAAATAAAACAGCATGTTCCCCAAGGTCAAACGCGCCCCCTTGACAGAGCCTCACTATTTGAGAACCACTGGGTTAACTACAGGGTTTAGTGGACAAGATGTTTTTTCAGAATGACATAGTCAGTGCAGTCCTTCATGTTTCAGAGATGCTGAATTCCTCCTTGAATGCTCTTGTGTGGTCAAAAGTGTCACATTATAAGAGACTTGCTCGTAATGCAGGAAACTGCTTTGTGTTTTCCTGCACAACCACAGTGAATATAGTCCATGTCGTAGAGTCACGGGACATCCCGTCACC
Source organism: Eupleurogrammus muticus (assembly GCA_036785175.1). Taxonomy (NCBI): domain Eukaryota; kingdom Metazoa; phylum Chordata; class Actinopteri; order Scombriformes; family Trichiuridae; genus Eupleurogrammus; species Eupleurogrammus muticus. Next base: position 1,291,183 of record JAYKQN010000032.1, read on the forward strand.
TCGTCTGATTGGCCACAGATTCCTCGTCGACCTCGTGCCTCGACGCTTTTCTCTCCCTCGTCTGCCGCAACCATCGCCTGCACGCTCCAGCTGTTCTGTCGGCTCGGGCAGCGTTTGTTGCAGCGAGCAAATTGCATCTGATCTCGTGGACATGGAGCGTGTACCTCGACACCTCCACTTCATACGCCTGCGTTACCCGCTAAGCATGCTCCTACGTGTTCATGAATCCCAATATCTCTGTTGCTCTCAACCTGGAGAAACGTGTTTTTTGATACCCACACATCATGCATTTACAACTGTAGACTAATTGGACGGTGAATGCTATTGGTTGAATAGGGAAGACGTGAGAAACTTCTCGTTCCTAAGTGAACAACCTTGTCAACTCAGAGCTACTTCAATGCAATTTATGAAACAACGAGACAGACTTTTATTCATGTGATAACTTACACACTGCAATAATTCTGATGTATTTTATACCATAAAAGTCTTCAGCTAAAAAGAAATGATCTGTTTAGATCATAAAGACATGAAATACCCTAACATTTGCAAATGATAAATAGGCTTTTGTTGTGCACAAGTAAATATATGAAGGATTTTGATTTTGAGTGTGTGAGTAAATAGTGTGTGTGTGTGCCCCGTGATAGACCTGGTGACCTGTCTGTCGCCTGATTGGCTCCAGCAGACTGCCGTGATGGGTATAAAATATGGATAAGTGGACTTGAACCATCCAGACCAGGGACTCCTGGTCCTGCAGAGCCACTGTGGATGCAGGCTTTTGTTCCCAGCAAGAAGTAAATCATCTACGATTCTACTATTCAATTACTACATTCCTCGACGAGGACCTTTTGATCAATCGTAGAATCAGGTATTATGTTATTCTTGGTTGGAAGAAAAACCTACAGAAACCGGCTCTCCAGGACCAGGATCCCCCACTCCTGGTCCAACATTCTACAAGTCTCAAAACTACTGGTGGAATTAACACTGTTCTTTAAGATGATATTTTGTCCTTGTAAAGAAAAGAGATGTCTAATAAGGTCCAAAATCTCCCATAAGTGTTAAATCACTGTGAGATCTGGCATGTGATGTAATACTCGTTAACCAATCAGTGACAACCAATCAGTCCAGATAACAATGAACAAACATCTCACTTTTTCTCCACATCTCTTTATACCGGAGTCATATCTGTAATAGGGGGGTTAATGCACTGCAACTCCTACAATTTCCCCTCTATGTCATTGACTTTTTTTTTTTTTTGCTGACACAATCCGATTAAATTCTGCATTGACATCCTCAACCAGAATTTCACCCAGAATTAACTCTTGTCATGCATCTGTTAAACATATGACTGAGAGCGACTGGGTGTAAATTGCTTAATTGCACCGTGCAGCTCACCTGTATACGAGACAATCTGCAGTTGTTCTCCACTTATTTATTCAGGGATTTTTGGGGGTATAGTTTTATCAATAATAAAAAACGCACTGCTCAGCTAAGCAATCTGCAGTAAAGATGATTGAATCTCATATTCCCCGCTTTCTCGTCATAAAATAAATCTATTTTTTCTTTGTGGCTGCACACCAACAGAGACTCCTGGTGAGAGAGCTACTGCCTGTGTGTGTGAGTGGCACAAACATGCAAAAGCACATATATATCTATCTATATATGTCCATATATACACACAAAACACAGATAGAACACACACACTTTTGTTCGTGCACAGACTGATTAAAGCATCAGTGAAAGCCACTCACCGCGGAGCAGGGTCACGAGTATCAACAGCCAAAGTGCCACAGCCTGCCACATACTGCATTCCTCTGTATCCACAGAGAAAGAGTGGAAGAGGGAGAAGATGGGGGATGATGAGAGGAGGAGAGAGAGAGAGATAGAGAGAGAGAGAGAGAGGCAGGGGTCTGGAGGGAGGCTGTAGAAGAAGTGGAGGGAGTGTGCAGAGCCGCGGAAAAGGAGGAGAAGAAAGAAAGGATGGACGGAGCGGGTGAGAAATGCAGTGAAATGAATACTGAGGAGGGAGATGCCGTTTGTCGGATACCAGGAGGAGGGCAAAAAAAAAAAAATTAAAACTCATCACATCTGATCACAGATTTTTCAATATTGACTCTCACCACATGAGTCATTCACCTTTATCATCGACATATCATGTACTACATGAGTACTCTCATGTACTGATGTACTACTTAAGTAAGTATTTAAAGCCGCATATTTTTGTCATTATCAAGAGGTTTTTAAGTGGGTCTCTGTGTATGATTTATGTATCTACACGTCGTCTGTACAGTAAATTAAAGCGAAGATAATAATTTCAGCATAGCAGTATTCACATTACCAGTCTAGACACACACACTTTTAACTAATATCAAAATGTGAAAGAGACATTAAAAAATTCTGTCACTTTCTAATTTGCACCTTCCAGCTATTTTTGACAGCTACTTTTCAAATAAGTCCCAGTGTGACAGTTCAGCGGATTTCACGGAGTAATGCTGACACCCGCTGGATTCACCAGTAAAGTGCAGTAACCCCATTGGCTGGATGGACTGTATGATGAGGTAGAAATATTCGGGTGAAGTACAAATACCTCAAGATTGTACTCAAAGCTGCAGAAGGCAACAAACCTCACCTAGGAAGCAAGTTAAAAAATATACAACATAGACGCCAACGCCTGCATCACTTCAGAGGTTTATAGTCGCTCTGATTGGCTGGTTAGGTGCTCGTTAACCTTGATTGGTTGTTTGAGTCACGCCTACTCCTACTACACTAATGGCACTAATTGGAAAAATGAGAAAGTCAAAATATTTATAAAATACATTTCAAGAAGCATTCATCAGGTCTCTCTGAATGTGCATTTTGTTTTTTGTTTCTTATCATTTAAAAGTCAATTTTTTACAAAAAAAATCATAATTTTGTGTAATTTTTTTGACAGAAAAAGGTCGAATGATGCAACTATAAAATAAATATAAATTTTAAATATTTAATCCACCTAGAATATAAAACCAGTTTGCAGCATGTGTTTTTAATTTTTTTAAAACCTTTTTTAATAGAGTTAAACTGACGCCAAGTTTTTTACGGTTTCACCACACCACTAATATTTTGGGGAAAATTCAATGAACAAAATGTGTTATTTAAACAAAAATTGTAATAAAATAATATTGCCTACTTCAGCTTTTACTATCCTACTGCAATCATCATAAGTAAATGTGCTTTTCAGCACTGGCAGCAAGTGGGATTCAGGACAGAAAAAACCCAATATAATAATAATATAATCATTTTATTATTTTTGTACTTTTACAGAAACTAATAAGTGATTTAAGACACATATATTTTTAATTATCCTTGTATTTGTTGTAGTTATGTAATATAATAATAGATGTCTTGGTCCAATTGTTGAAGTTACACTATGCATTGAGCAAAATTAAGCATTGGTCAGAAGAATGACTGTGTGTAAAAAATTAAAAATTAAAAATTAAAAATTAAAAATTAAAAATTAAAAATTAAAAATTAAAAATTAAAAATTGAAATACAATAATAAATCAACTAATTAATAGATCAATAAATGATTAAATCAATAAATGATTAAATCAATAAATTAGTAAATTAATACATTAATGACTGGGGGCCGTGTCCATGTTTTGTCTCACGTTTGAAGTCGAACTACTGTGTGTAAAAAATTAAAAATTAAAAATTAAAAATTAAAAATTAAAAATTAAAAATTAAAAATTAAAAATTAAAAATTAAAATACAATAATAAATCAACTAATTAATAGATCAATAAATGATTAAATCAATAAATTTGTAAATTAATACATTAATGACTGGGGGCCTTTTCCATGTTTTGTCTCACGTTTGCAGTCGAACGACTGTGTGTAAAAAATAAAAAATAAAAAATAAAAAATAAAAAATAAAAAATAAAAAATAAAAAATAAAAAATAAAAAATAAAAAATAAAAAATAAAAAATAAAAAATAAAAAATAAAAAATAAATAGAAGTCGGATGTGTGTGCGCGCGCTTGTGTGTAGGAGACACGCGCCTCGACATGTCCCGAACCTTGCCCGCTTCGCTTGCGTCATTCAACCCCGACGCGTCGTCGCTTGTTTTGTGTCGGTCGCGCTCTAAACGCGTCACTCCCCCTCGCACCACTTCTTTGATTGTTTCTGTCGCCGCGTTCATCAGCAGCAACAGGACCGAACGGAGACGACGCACGGCGAGTCCAGGTAACCCGCCGAAAGGAGCCGGCCTCCCTACATGCCTTGTTGCGTGTCGTATGGAGAGGGGGGGGGGGTGAGTGGCGTGCGTGTTTTCTTGCGGTGCGGGGCTGTAAAACGGCTGCGCTGCGGGCGCTAGGCAGAAATGCAGAAATGGTGCAGAGCAAGTGAGGGCTAACCAGCCAGCCAGCCAGCCAGCCAGTTAGCTAGCTAGCTACCGACCGTTAGCCGGGGGATGTTTGGCTGCTGGTAGCAGACGCGCACGTTGTGTTGTTTTGTTTTGACGTGTCTGTTTCCACGTCCACCATAAACACGTTAAAACGGTCTAAAACATCCGGTTGGTCTCCCCAACACGTAGTTTACGGCGGCGACTGTTCGCGTTAATTTAACCCGTTAGCATCACGCTGCCTGTTGGACTGGGTGGACGCGAAGGTCCCGACACGCAGCTTGTTGTGCTTCCTCAAAGTAAGTCAAGTAAATATAAAATATGTATATCGATATATAAAAAAACATCCCTTTTACTTAAGGAGTTCTTTAGTCTTAGTAAAGTTTTTTTTCCACTTTTAAGTGTTGAGTTCATTCACAGATTCAAGGACTAAGGTTGAAGGAGAAAATGGTCCTTTAAGGAGAGTATTAATGTGTTTGTGATGGGTTCTATCTATCTATGTGTATATATATATATATATATATATATATATGTGTGTGTGTGTGTGTATCAGTGGTGCATGAAGGCCACGCTTGATTAAATATGAATGCTGCTAGTGTAAAAAAAATAGACTAAGCACTTATAATAATAAGAATGATGAATTTCTATGGATCACAGGAAGCTTCAGGTTTCCACATCGCACTCTTGTAACCGAGTATCGAAACAGAAATTAGCTTCCGAACTATTTCTGATGTCTCAGCTCATGCTTGTCTGTTTCCAACCAATTCAATATTTATCCCTAGTAATAGAAAATGCTTGAAGGAAATGTAGTAAGCTAAAAAGTTGATGCAAACATAACAACTCAAGTACAGGTTCTCACAAATACTTTTATTAGTATTTACAGTAGTGATTTTTCTGTTTTCATCATACAGTGAGTTTTTGTTTTGTTTCTGATGATACACAAACATGACATTGTGTATTAGCTGTTGTATATAAATCTACATGGGTAGAAATCATTTGCAGTATTTTTATCTTAATTTCATTACCTGCTAAAGCAATTGAGCTATGGACATTATAGGTCACACTACATTATACTTGGCATAAAATGATTTGGTTTTAATCAAGTGGATAGAAAAAGTGAATAAACCCATTCATGATGATTCTAACTGGATGAGAATAGGGGACAGTATGCTGTATACTTTCATTATACTTGTGTACTGATAATATTTCTGAACATTGTGTAATAAAACTTATTCTGCTCTTTTAGTGTTTATGAAGCACATTTCATTATGTGTATAGTTATACTTTTTTTTTTTATCTCTCAATAGGTATTTTCTTTAACTATGTCACAATGGTGCATACATAAATAGTATTTTCTATTATTATTCTTATATATTTTTTCTGTGTGCTGCTTTGGCTGCTTCCAAACTTAAACTGTAGGAAGGAATCCAGTGTTCTTCTAAAGTGAAAATGTGATTCTGTTCTGCTCCGTCCAGTGAAACCTGTGTCTGTGCTACTCTGGTGTTTAATAGTGACCTTCACCTTACTCTTGTGTTATTTTTTTTCCGTCCTACATCATTCACGTTACAAGATCTCAATATTTTCCTCCGATATTTGTATCTCCCCAAATGTATTACATTACTATCACCCTGCCTGTTTTATTTTTAATGTGAGAATCTGATCTGAGCATGTGATGTCTCCTCTCTGTGTACTGTATTGTGTATTCAAAGGGAGGATGTCCTTGTTGATCCACAGCAGCACAGGAACATTGATTGTTTGAGAGGCGACCTCTTCAAGCATGGACATTTTCCCCATCAGTACACTTTTTGTAATTATTATATATATGCTCTGGATGAGAATTTTAGGAAAAATATTGTCCGATATGACCATATTCAAATAATAATGTCTAGTACACTCTAAAACTTTATATATGGGATAATGTTAAAACGGCCTCCTGTTTTAATCCGAAAAACTTGGTACCAGATACTTTAACCCCCTTAAAAGGTTTTAAAAAACTAAAAACACATATATCAACTAGTTGGATTAAATATTCAAAGTTTACCCTTCTTTTGGTTATACCATTAAACATCTTAATTTCTGTAAAAACAAGATGATTGAGTAACATTTTCTTAAAATATCTCATTCAATTGGCTGATAAGTTTTTTTTTTTTTTTTTTCTTGAGATGGAAACGATACGAAACATGAACAGATAGAGACCTGATAAATTCTTTTTTAAACTGTATTTTATAAATTTGTTGCCTTTTACATCTTGATAAACATGTCACTGACACTTTGCATTACACGGTTCCAAAAATCTTAATAGTGATTTACATCCATAGAACCACTTGTTTTTTCATTTGTGCTCGTGCGTCTCAGACCCACGTGACCGTCTGTATACAATGATCCGCGTGGCTTTCCGCGTCACGTGATCTATAAGCGAAACTTATCCTTTTACAGAATGGAAATCGAAACTTAGTTCGTGTCGGTTTCCTTATTCACGTTTAAACAATCTGCCGACTTTCCCTAAACTTAAAAAAAAAAAAAAAACGCACGTGTTTCCCTATTTGTCCCGCACCGCACGCGCGCGGCGTTTATAAAGCGAGCGCGAGCTGCGGGTACGATCTGGCTCCTTCATAGCGGAACAACCTGCATGTTGGAAATAAAAAAATCTCCTCTTGCCTTCTGGAAAAAAAAAACCCATAAAGAATGAGTGGACTTCTGGTTTACAGCCGCTTGTTTACTGTGTTTATCTGAACGTGAACGTCTCCTTTGGAAAATCTTCTTTTCACCGTCGTCGTTTCCCTTTTAAATAGGTGAGATCCATAATGCTCAGTGAGCTCTCTGCACAACAGTTTGCAGGATTTCCTGGCGATTACAGTCACGGCCCCGGTTTATTCAGCTGTTATGTGTTTAAGTTTAACCTCTGATTCTGTTCTGTTGGGTGATAACGCTGCAATTTCCTTAAGGTCTTTGAACGCCTCTTGGGAATAGTTGTTTGAAAGAAGAGAAGATGCAGCACACATGAACTTTTCTTACAGTTTAACGGTAGGAATTAATGTGTTAGCGTGTGGGTTTTAAAGGACATTGCATGCTGGGATGCAGATATTTTTTTTAATTTAAGGTGAGGCTGTAAAGCGCTGGTTTGCACCAAACCGGAGGGGATTATCCGCTTAGTTGACACAAGGTCTCAGAGACGAGGACGGGGTCACTTTGGACATCAGGTCCTGGACAGGTGTTTATCTGGGATGTTGCGTAACAGCAGAACATGCGTCCACCACCCATCACTTCATCACACGTGGCTTCTCTTGCTTAAATTCTTCAGTAAAAAAAAACCCAAAACACTAGACTTGTTGTTTCAAACTGTTGCCTCGGGTCAAGATGAGTCAGCTCCGGCCTCATCCGGCCCCCGTCGGCCCGCTGGCTTTGTCGGCCCCTATTACGGTGATGAACCAACTCGGTGGCGTTCTTTATTAATGTGGCAAGCGTTCGGGCCGGCTCAGCTCGATGTGACAGATCAGTGATGCTGACTGGGCCGGAGGGGATGAAACCTGACTCAGTATTGGGTGTCTCCTCGTTTAGTCTCCCTGATATATACATTATTGAGTGTTGTCAGATATGACACTTGAAGCTGAATCAATGTTGTTCACCATTGAGGATATTGGAATCATGGACTTGGGATGCAGGATGCACGTTTTCTACTAAATGATTAGTCTGTGTTGTGTTTTTTTGCAAACAAGGAGTTAACGTGGCTTTGATAAGACCTTTTGTGCTGTTTGGTTCGTCACCTAGCGACTGCATGGTCTTCTGTCCACAGCTTGTCACCGATAGGCAGCCCTTCGCCTTCACGTGTCCTTGAAGTTGTCCTTTTTTTTTTTTTGGTCTGCACCCGTTTCTCACTTTTCCTTTTCAGCTACGGATCCATCCAGATCCTGCAATAAATTTGTAAGGGCCAGAAATAAAACGGAATGGTCACAAGAAGGTCTGAATTATTAATCGCCACCCTTTTACCCCGGGATTGAGTTTCCAGTGTGACTGGGAGCGACGGCGTGTCACCCTGCAGTCTCCTTGTAGACCGGCTAGGGTTTAATCTGAAGATATTCACGGCAGCATCATGTCGTCAGAGTTTATGCTCTTCCCCCCTCTAAACACTGATATATTTCATTGCTCCATGAGCTGGTATTTTCTTGTATGCTGCACTTCAGGAAAGTGAAGGATCACGTGTAAAAACCACGTCCTCTGAGTTGGCGTTAATGCCGGCGACTTATCTGAGGCCACTTGATCGTGTTGGAGGGCTGCCAGCAGGCCCTGTGTGTTACTGCCTGGACTCACAGCTTCTCCCTGATTCCTGGCTGTTTCTTTTATTTTTCCCACCATCTGATCATCTCACTGTCTTTTCTATTTTACAATATTCTCCTCAGATTGTCTTTTCTGTTTGTAACCTCAGATTCTGTTCTGTTGGGGGATTAATACTGCGATTTCCTGACGGTCTTTGAATGTGTCTTGGCAATGGATGTTTGAAAGAGGAACATCCACAGCACTCAGTGTCTGTGTTTTTAAGGATGTTGCGACATTCTCCTCAGGTTGTGCTTCCTATTTGTGTTTCAGGTGCTGTGGGTTTGTAACTGCTCAACAGCCCCCCCCGAACTTCTCCTCGGGGTCCGCTGTTAGCGCCGAAGGACGTGGACGCTCGGCCCCCCCCACGCCCCCCAACCCCTGCGCTATGAGCAGAGGTAGAGGAGGGCCTCCCAAAGACCACTACCACGGACACCCGCCGCCCCACCTCCAGGCCAAGGAGAGCTACTACAGACCTGGCCCCACCCCGCCCTTCCCCAGATCTGGCCCCCAGCCGAGCCCCTACCGGAGTCCCTACGGCAGCCATGCCCGTCCTGTAGCACCCGTGCGTTCCCCTTCTCCTTTCGCCCCCCCTGCTCCTCCCGTGTCGAGCCACCTTAAATCCTCCTCAGCACCTTTGGCCCCCAACGGCTCGCATAGTCAAAATCACAGCCCCCCCGCTCTCAACTCCTTCCAGCACCAGCAGGTGCAGTTCCTCAGGAGACAGATCCCCGAGGCCCCGCAGTTCAGAGCCACTCCACGAGGAGCCGGAGGTGGTGGTGGTGGTGGTGGGTCCCCCAGGCCGCCCAGTTTCCCCCACCAGTCCCAGTCTGGGTTCAGTAGATACCAGACCCCCAACAGCAGCCACTGGGATAGAGGGGGTTATTGCAAGGACCAGGGTTTTGCCCACCACCTGAACCAGGACCAGAGACAGGCTAAAAAAAGCAGCAAGCACTGCACCAGACCATGGGGGGGCCACGCTGAGTCTGTGTGCCGAGGCTTCCAGAGCTTGTCCCTCCGTGACCGGCACAACCGGGGAGGGGAAGACTGGTTTGACAGGCGTCCCGGTTCCGGCAGACCGGTGAAGCCGAGCTTCGATAAGACGAACATCACGCTCACTCCAGAGATCCAGGACCAGATACACAGAGCTTTGACTGTGTTAAGGCCGAGTCAGGGCATCTCTGCAAAACTGTTGGCCAAAAAGCTGCGTCTGCCTAAAAAGATAGTCAACAGGGCTCTCTACACTTTGGAAAGCTCACAGAAAGCCTCCAAGCAAGGACTCCACCCCCCAGAGTGGTCCCTGTACAGAGAACCCCTCCCAGGTGAGAGAAAACGAAACTCTGAACTCGAGAGTCCGTACGCTCATCTGTGTGTCGGTTCTGAACCTAGAAACTCTGAGGTCAAAGTTGAGGAAGAAATAGAAGAAAACAGGGTACGAGAAGACGACACAGATTCCAGTTCTTCTTACGACTCCTCGTTGGAGTCATCGGACTCTGAAGAACCCTCGTCGCCAGCGGGAGTTCAGCACCAGGAGGATCCACGTCCCAGCGCCACACCTTCCCCAGACCAGGACTTCAAAGCCTCCACCATGACGGACCAGAAGGAGCAGGTCCTGCAGTACCTGCTGGACGCGGGGGAGGCCACCGCCCTCGTCATAGCCAAGAACCTGGGGCTCCGGAACACCAAGCAGGTCAACCCCACGCTGTACGCCCTGGAGAAGCAGGGCCAGATCATCAGGAACGGCGAGGTCAACCCCCCCACCTGGGAGCTGTCCAACCGCCGCCGGGAGCGGATGGAGCGGAGCCTCAAGGCGGCTCAGAGCACCCCCGCCGAGGACGCGGGCGCCCGGGGCGACAACGGAGGGGGGGCCGTCTTCCTGCCGTCGGTGCCGGGCCTGGAGCAGCTGCCGTTTAAGGAGGGTTGGATGCCGGAGCAGAGCCACAGCGACGCGGTGGGTAACATTAGGACAGGTTTACTCGCATCGCAAATACCTATTTCTAAGCATTTCTATGTAATGTTTCGTGCAATAAAGGGTTAAGCACAGTAATCTGTTAATCAAGATTGTTTTTTCAGGTCACTGTAATTGTGGCAGCCATAAGCTAAATATAGGAATTTGTTCAAATAATCAAATAGACAGTTTGGAGAGAGACCTGATGGATGCTTCTTAACACTGTCAAAGGTTCTTGAGGTCTCTTTGACCCACATCCATCTAAGCCTCAGAGATCTACCTGGTTTTTGTTAAATTCTAAATTCTTTCTTTTTCTAGTCTCGCTCCTCCGTCCAGATCTCCCCCTACACCTCCAAACCGGGGGAGGACACCGGCGAGGGGCAGTGGGCCACCGACGATATTCCAGAATTCCTGAACGCCATCCGCCGGGAGACGGATGCCGAGCGCATGGCCACGGACAAGACCGGCGCCATCGGTACCGTGGCGGTGTCTCTGGCTGCCCCGCCCCCCCAGAACCTGCAGGCCAAGCTGCAGGAGGTGAGCCTGAAGAACCCGGTGAGCGGGCTCATGGAGTACGCCCAGTACCTGGGCCAGAACTGCGAGTTTCTGCTCCTGGACCAGTCGGGACCATCCCACGACCCCAGGTCAGTCCACGGATCACGCTGCGGCGTTGGAAGGTCAAACAAAGAAAGAAGAAACGCTCTGTTTTCCTCACATGTGTGTTTTTCTCTGCAAACCCCTGCTGCCTATTGATTATATTCCCTAAGAAATAAATCTACCACAACCCTCTATTGCAAATTAGAGCCATGACAATAAATACTTTATCTAAATTTTTCAAAAAGCTGTGATATGAAATCCATGTTTTTACAGTTGGGTGTGAAAGGGGGGCTATATATATATATATATATATATATATTGGTACATTTAATTAGATTATAGATTATATTCTGATATGCTGAAATAGATTTGCCAACCATTACGTTATCTTATTTTTTCTAAAAAGCTGTAATATTAAATATTTTCACAGTTGAATGTAAAAAAGGGGGCTTTTATTTTGAAGGACATCCATATGAATACATACATATATACATTCTTTTTACATTTAAACCCATTTCAAGTAATAATTAAAAAAAGTAACAAATAGTTTTGTTTCCATATGGCACCAATATGCAAATATGTAAAATTCAACAACCTAATGGAGTCACATTGACTTACATAGCATCAACTTATCCTGAGATCATGTTGTTAATATAAAGGCAATCATAAAGCATTCAAAACATTAATCAGGCCAATGCAGTTCATGCAATAGTGGGTAAATGAGATTTATGAGGCTGCTGTTTATAGAATGAAATTTACGTTTCTTGTATTGGACTCAGTCGCAGGTATTTGCTGTCAAATCTATTGATTATATTCCCTCAGGGATAAATCTACCATAACCCTCTACTGCAAAATATAGCCATGACAATCAATACTTTGTCTTCATTTTTCTAAAACGCTGTGATATAAAATCAGTTTTTACAGTTAGGTGTGAGCAGCAAGGGGGGGCTTTTATTTTGAAGGACATACAATGTATGAGGTCACATGACCAGTCCCATTAGATCAAGGACATTTGACATGTGAGCATCATTGTCTCACAACCAAAGGTTGAATTTTATTAAAAATTTTGGAGAATTTCCACCAAATAAAACCATTAAACTCACTGTCTGGGCTAAGTAAACTTTAATATACATATAAGGTATTTGAAGCATCTCATGACCAATCGCTGTCTCTCGCTCCGTCAGGTTCCGTATGCAGGTGATGCTCAACGGGAGGCTCTTCCCCGTGGCCGAGGCCTCCAGCAAGAAGGTGGCGAAGAAGGACGCCGCCGCCGCCACGCTGCGGATCCTCATCGGAGAGATGCAGGGGGGCGCGAGCGCGGGGGAGGAGGGCAGCGCCGCCAACATGGACCAAGTCATGGACCTGCTGCCAGACGCCAGCGTGAGTTCCTGCTAGAATGGGTGTGTGTGTGTGTGTGTGTGGGGTGGGGTGGGGGGAGGAGTTAACCACAGGATGCTGTGATTGGTCAGGTACTTAACAGGTGAGTTTTAAAATAGTTTAAAATTTACCCAAAAATATGAGAAATCCACTAACTAGTCAGCTTAACAGACATTAACATTTTCTCACATAATGCATGTTTTTACTTTGAACTGTGTATTAAATAAAAAGCAAAATGACACTTAAAGAAATCCATGAAATATGAACCATGTTACAATGAGGGTAAGTTTTTAGTTCATAGAGCTATAATAATACTAAAGGTGTATTGTGTTTCAGGGCCCAGCTGAGGGCATGGGGGGCCTCTTCGGGGCCGGGGGTGGCGTGGAGGGGCTGGGGATGGCGGACGGCCCCCGCCAGCCTCTGTCCCGGTCCCTGCCCGGCGGGAAGAATCCGGTCTCTGTGCTGATGGAGTACAGCCAGCGCAGCGGGAACCCCATCGAGTTCATCATCACCGGCCAAGCGGGCCCACCCCATGACCCAAGGTACCACACACCTCTCAATCTGCCCTTTTGTTGTCGCGCTCGGACGCCGCCCGTTTTCGGAATTCCTCGGTGGTCAAATATTTTCTCTTCGGGGAGTTTGATGGGCCCGTTTGTGTTGAACACAATAAGGTCTGTGTCCGTACACTCTTTACCAGCCTTTATGTCCTCCTTTAGGCTGCAGCCTGGAGACGGAGTTCAAGTGGAGTTTATGTTGAATCTGTTCCATCCTGGTCACGTCATCTATTGCAATACAGTTATATATTTATGGAGGTTTTCCCTTGTAGGACAGGGGATGTTGTGTTGCTGTAAAGCCCATAGGGGTGAATCTGTGATTCAATGACTTACATCAGACAGATCAGGACTAGCATCACGTTATGAGTCAGGGTTTCTCACAGAAAATGTGTTCAGCGAGTCAATGATCGGGCTTCTTTTATGCTTTCGCTCCATCTCAAATAACTCAGACATGTTAACATTATGTGTTTAGGTTCCAATTCTGTTCTGTTAGGTGATAGCTCTTATAGTACTGGGATTTCCTGAGGGTCTTTGAACGCGTCTTGGAGACGCTGCTTCTAAAAGAAAGAACTTTTACTTGTACATAGTTTAGTAGTAGAATTTACATTAAATTATGTAATTACAATTAGATTTCTAATTATTTTTATTATAGCAGTGTCAGTACGTTTTATAGTAAATTGAATTGTTGATTTACATTAATATACAAAGTTATAAATGAATAGCCAAAAGATTTTATGTGAAATTAAAGTTACAGACCGCATTTCAAGCACAGAAATTTACTGTATTTTAATGAGGTGGTTATTTAGGGTTATTTAACAGTATTTTATTGGCCTGTTGGCGAATGTCTGTGAAGCTTCTCAGTCATCCAGGTCATGTTTGTCTTGCAGAGTTGTTGAAGATGTTTTACCGCTTCTTCAGCTGTAGGGTTTAGTGCCGGGGAATTTAGCAACTTCACTAAACTAAGACATAATTTATCGACAACTTACAAATTCTGTATTTCCCCAGGAAAACAAAAACATGTAATAAATATGTGTAGGTCTGTGGGTTATGAGAGACGTTACAGTACTATACATTCAAGATTTTTGTTTTTTGAAACGACGTAGGCGTGGCGGGGGTTGTTTGTTGGTCCGATCAACCTTCTCTCACCTTCTCTTTGTCTCCTTATTCAGGTTCATGTACAAGGTGAAGGTCGGGGAGAGTTTGTTCGGAGAGGCCTCGGCTCCCAGCAAGAAGGCAGCTCGCCAGCTGGCGGCGGAGGAAGCCGTCAAAGAGCTGATGGCTGATGGGAAACTGCAGCTCAACAAGGTGAGAACAGAAAAAACAAGGCAAAATTTTATTTTATTCTGTAAACAAAAAAAAAGTCAAAGCCCACGGAACACTCAGGTTGAAAGCGGTATTTCTTTCTTTCTTTCTTCCTTTCTTCTCAATACAGTTTACGTCTATTTTTCCCCACTCCACCCCCCTCTCCCTTTTCCAGCCCCAGCTGCCCCTGGGCTCGTCCAGCGACAGCGACGCCGCCGCCTCGGGGACGACGTGCCCGTCGCTGCCCCCGCTGACGGCGGACGAGCTGCGGGCGGCTCACGAGGCGGGGGTGGGCGACCTCATCAACCACCTGAACAACAACGCCGTGTCGGGACTGCTGGAGTACGCCAGGGCCCGGGGGTTCGCCGCTGAGATCCGGCTGGTCGGCCAGTCCGGAAAACCACACGAGCCGAAGTAGGTGACACATCTGGGTCAGGGAGGAAGCATGGTGGGAAAGAGAAAGTCAAAAACTGTTAAAAATACAAAATGGCAGCAATTATTTGTTTTATTTTTCTGAAAAGCTGTGATATAAAATCAATATTTTTACATTTAGTTTGAAAAGGGGGCTTTTATTTTGAAGGAAATACAATTTATGAGGTCACATGACCAGTGGATATTTGACAAGTGAACATCATTGTCTCACAACCAAAGATTGACTTTTATTCTGAAGTTTGAAATTATTTTCTTACATTAAAATAAATGTTGAACTTTTTTTAATATGATAAATTAGTTTTCATATGGCAACAATATGTAAATATGTGAAATTCCTAGTTCAACCAAGTCACATTGACTTACATAACATCAAACTATCCTGAGAATATGTTTATAACCTTTTCTTATATAATATATATAATTTTTAATATTATCTATTATTAGGGGCATCTTATGTACATATGTAATTTTATAAATAAAACTGCATGTTATCAACTAATTCTATATTGTAGGTGAACTAAATAGGCTTTATCATTCTTTACATTCTTCATTCATTCTTTGACATTTTATGCCAAAAATTACACAAAATTGCATTCACACATCACACTGAATTGTGATTTTTTTTGTTTGGTTTGGGGGAAACTCGGGGGAAGTGTGTTTTGCTTCAATTAAAATGACAATTTTTAATTAAATAATAAAAATATTTAAAAATATGATTCAAATATGACCACAATCAAATAAATCATTCAATACAAACTGAATGGGAACTAATGTCTAGTACTTTATATATGGAATAATTTTAAAACTGTCATCTGTTTTACTAAAAATACCAGAATTATTGAAGTTGTATAGGAACCACCGCTCTGTCCTCGTTCTAATCCCTTTTCTCTTTTCTCAGGTTCACCTACCAGGCCAAGCTGGGGGGTCGCTGGTTCCCTCCTGTCTGCGCGTCCAACAAGAAACAAGGAAAACAGGAAGCGGCCGACGCCGCTTTACGGGTTCTGATCGGAGAGGCAGAGAGGGCGGCTCGCACAGGGGAGCTCATCCCAGCAGAGGTACACGACTGTATATTTAAATTAATTTTATTTCATTTTATACACACCAAATATTGATCCTTTTCCCTTTACATTCTATTTATTTCTCCAGCTTCCAGTGAGCGGCAGCACTCTACATGACCAGATAGCCATGTTGAGTCACCAGCGCTTCAACGCCCTAACCACGCGCATCCAGCACAGCCTTCTGGGACGCAAGATCCTGGCCACCATCGTCATGAGGAGGGGGGAGGGACTGGGAACGGTGGTCAGCCTGGGAACTGGTATATTCATTACTTATTGCTTTAATATCTGTCTATTGTAGTAAAGGAGGTCGTTGATTATTCTCTTATCATCATTAAACTTAAATTCCTGTAGGTGTTCTGTGGGGGTCTAGGGGGTAGTGTTCTTGCCTCATAAGCAGCAGACCTGTGTTTTAAAGTAAGTTTCCTGGTTTAGCTGCTGCTTTATTCCTCACTAACACAGGCTACTGTGGCTGTAGCCAACCACAAAACTACAAACTTCCTGAGAAAACTTCACGTGCTGCCGTCTTTTCTTCTTTCTATAAACTAAACGCTGAAACTCCAAGACGCGTTCACTGACCCTCAGGAAATCCAGACACTATCGTTTTATGGATGGATAAGTTGTTGTGAATATTAAAACTAAAGATTTATGATCATTTCACCATTTACTACACATACTGTGGTTATCAGAGCAGAGTGTGGGACATGAACAAATCACCTTCATCATCATCTACTTTATACAGACACACACTTTCTACAGGAATACACACTTTCTACAGGAACACACACTTTCTACAGGAACACACACTTTCTACAGAAATACACACTTTCTACAGGGATACACACTTTCTAAAGAATAATAAGTAAAAAACTAAGTCCCTCCATTTCCAGGATGTGAGGTACTTTTATGGATTTCTATCCTCAGAGATTTTCTTTGTCAGGAAGCTGCAGCAGAACTGGGTCACAGCAGAACCAGGAGCGGATCCATTGTTAAGGTCTTTGACATTGAATTTGCCTTTTTGTTCGTTTCTCCTTCTGTTAGGGAACCGCTGTGTTAAAGGGGAGGAGCTGAGCCTCAAAGGCGACACGGTGAACGACTGCCACGCCGAAATCATCTCCAGGAGGGGATTTATCCGGTAGAAATGGATCTTTTTTTTTTCCCTCTTCCATCAATGATCATCATGTCTAAATATAACCAGCCGTCCCAGACTGTCTGCAGGACGTTATTATTTATACCCCGTGTTGCTCGTCTCTCAGGTTTCTGTACAGCGAGCTGCTCAAACACTACGACGGCGCAGACGAGGGCATATTCGAGCCGGCGGAGAACAACAAGCTGCGGATCAAACCCGACATCACCTTTCACCTCTACATCAGGTGGGAGGATCACATGTGTTCTTTCTCTCCTTTTCGTCGATCTGCGCCGCTCTCGTCTTTCCCGATAGAGTCGATGTTCCGTACATCGACGTTATCGAGTCAGTATCTTGACTTTTTTTCTCCCCCTCCTCCTCTGAAGCACGGCGCCGTGCGGGGACGGCGCTCTGTTCGACAAATCGTGCAGTGAGACGGGCGACGAGGTGGAGGGCCACCAGCCGCTGTTCGAGAACGCCAAGCAGGGGAAGCTCAGGACGAAAGTGGAGAACGGTGAGAGACGAGACTCACGTCTTCATCTTCATTCCAATCCTCGTGCCTCCGAGCGGTGACCTTTGACCCCCCCTGTGTGTGTGTGTGTGTGTGTGTGTGTGTGTGTGTGTGTGTGTGTGTGTGTGTGTGTGTGTGTGTGTCTCCAGGCGAGGGCACCATCCCGGTGGAGTCCAGCGCCATCGTGCCGACCTGGGACGGCATCCAGCACGGCGAGAGGCTGCGGACGATGAGCTGCAGCGATAAGATCCTGCGCTGGAACGTGTTGGGTCTGCAGGGGGCGCTGCTCACACACTTCCTGCATCCCATCTACCTGAAGTCCATCACACTGGGTAAGAAACAGAAACATGGCGTCGCATCCAGATGTTGTTTATGGTTAAAACTGTTAGTGGTAGAATCCTAAAACCTGGTTGTTTTAGAACGTGTAACGTGTGCATATATATAGAGAGATTATTGCATCACGTTTGCACATTTTTTAGACATTTTTAACAGATGATGTGACACATATTGATGATAAACAGCTTGTCATTGTAATCTGATAAATTCTCACTTTCACGCTCCTCCTCGTGTTAAATGTCCGTTTTACACCCCGTTGCTGTGATTGGTCAGGTTACCTGTACAGCCACGGACACCTGACCCGCGCTGTGTGCTGTCGACTGGCCAGAGACGGCGAGGCCTTCACCCAGAGCCTGCCCCCCCCCTTCATGCTCAACCACCCGGAGGTAAACACACCACACGTTCATCTGAGATATGGGGGTCAGTCAAACTGATTCCATCAATTAAGCTTTTATTGTTCATTTACTATTAATTTAATTTCTAAATGTACCATTTAGCAGTAAACAGGTCACTCACAACTCACCACGGGGGGGAAAATGATGATGGGTAGATGGATGAATACCAAACACAACCTTCTGTCTTTCTCTCTCCACCCGTCTCCAGGTTGGCAGAGTGAGCGTTTACGACTCCACGCGTCACACGGGTAAAACCAAGGAGTCCAGCGTGAACTGGGGCTTCCCAGACCAGCACAGCGTGGAGGTGCTGGACGGGACCAAAGGAAAACTGGACGGGTGCGTAACAAAGACCACGTCCTGGTGGTCTGCTCTCATTATAACTTCACATCAATCATTTGACACTAGCAGAAATTAAAGATCTACATTGATTCACCAACTATCGATTTTAACATTAATCAAACGTCTGTATCATTGGTAAAAGACTTTATTGATCCATTTCTGTCTCTGCTCTGTGATCCACTGATCCGGTCTTTGCTCTGTGATCCGCTGATCCGGTCTCTGCTCTGTGATCCGTTGATCCGGTCTCTGCTCTGTGATCCGCTGATCGGGTCTTTGCTCTGTGATCCGCTGATCGGGTCTCTGCTCTGTGATCCGCTGATCCGGTCTCTGCTCTGTGATCCGCTGATCCGGTCTTTGCTCTGTGATCCGCTGATCCGGTCTTTGCTCTGTGATCCGCTGATCCGGTCTTTGCTCTGTGATCCGCTGATCCGGTCTTTGCTCTGTGATCTACTGGAATTAGAAGACTTTAGTGTGCCCTTATAGTCCTGTAAGTCTGGTAATGTTTTCCTCTGATCTGAAAACCCTTAACCTGACTTTTCCTCCCGTCCAGGAACAAACTGGCCGTGTCCCGCGTGTCCAAGTCCAACATCTTCGCCCTGTTCCGCTCGCTGTGCCACCGCTGCGGCCGCGCCGACCTCCTCTCGCTGCCCTCCTACTCGCAGGCCAAGATGGCGGCCGTCAGCTTCCAGCTGGCCAAGCAGCAGTTCTTCGGCGCCCTTGCCGTCCACGGCTACGGCGCCTGGATCGGGAAACCGCTGGAGGAGAAGAGCTTCGAGGCGGGCGAGGGCATGGGCAACAACAACGGCGGCGCCGGGTTCCCCGGAGGATACGGCGGCAGGAACGGCGGCGGCACGATGGAGTTCAAGCAGGAGGAGGCGTAGGAAAGAAAAAAAGATTATTAAAATCTGATATATGCACGGTGAGGAAAAAAGCACAAGGAAGGGGGAGATGTGAATAAAGAAGAGGACAATCAACAATAACTACTGATGGAACATGGTTCACGGCACAAACAGCGATGGAGAAAACAAAAGATGTGATCACTACTCCAGGAAATAAGTGTGAAGTCGGTACTTTTCTGTGGAAACGCTGCTCCAGGTCGTATTAGTCTGTAGGACAATCACCATCCGTCTGCGTCCTCCTACCGGGCGTTGATGCCACTGTTGTTTTAAGAAAAGCCCGTTCTGAAGTGTAAAATAACCTCTGCAGGTTTGGTTTCTCTGGAACGCTGTTTGTTTTTTTTGAAGCTAACACGACCTGCTGTTCTCCATTGTTTGTGATTAAGTTCTTTAAGAGCTTAAATCCTTTCGTCATAAAGAGCTTCATTTTTTTTTCCTGCTTCTGCACTGTTTCCTGGAAAAAAAAACAAGCAGCAAATACAGTTGAAAATTCAGCTGGATCTTTATCCCCTCATCGGCTCAGAATCGGTGACGACAAAACCAGTCGACGTTTCCTCCCCTGTAGTTTCTCCTCGTGCCGGGACCCCCCTCTGTTTTATTTAAAGGCCCCCAGCTGTCCTCCTCCATCCTCCAGTTATCCTTCCTCTGTCAATCACAACTTCTCAACGTGCTTTCTGTGCTTTTTATGTAAATTACTGATGTCAAACCTATAACAAAAACTGTTTCTGTTCTTAATGCTTGTGTAATATTTTGACTATTTCTCCTTTAATTTAATTTAATTTTTTTCCTCTTCACCTCTTGTCAATACGGTTTTTCAGCAGCTGGCCATGCTGCAAAGTCCTGGAACGTCTCAACTGACCTGCCTGCATACTCTTATTTTATTTTCTATTTTATTTTTTAATACATCTTGTGGTATAAACGGCTTCCAGGCACCGATGCACGGCCAGGTCCTGAGGACCAGTAGGTGAGGAGCGTTTGTTTTTTTTGTCGTCTAAAGGACATCATGTCGCGTGTCCTTGATTTGGTTCCATGTAGATGAACGATGACATATATACATCAGGTAAATACATGAACACACAGCGTGTGGTGGAGTCCGAAAGCCTGAGTCCAGAAATAAAAACCCACAATTCATCGATAAGAATGAACAGTTATAAATATTATTAAAGAATATTTTATTCATGCTTTTTCTTTGACTTTCATGTATACTGACAATGCAGAAACAAGTTCTGGCTGCACATGTACAGTGCATAATGTATATTTTTTTAAGTCTGAGAATCCACCAAAATGCAAATTCTCTTTAAGAGCACCTGAATATTTCTCAATTTTTTTTAATGCAGATTCAGTCTGTTCCTACATTAACTCTTCATGCAAACGGCCCCTAAAAGGTCAAATTCTGATGGAAGTTTAGAAGTTTTAACTTTAATCAAACACCAGCATTTGCAGCAACATAAATGCACATTTAAAACGTGATAAAGTCGACTCAGACTTTTGGACTCCGCTGTGTGTGAATATGGACGTTTGACTCGAGTGTGTGTGTGTGTGTGTGTGTGTGTGTGTGTGTGTGTGTGTCTGTATACCTGCATGGGTTTAATGTATATATTTTGTAAATCATCTACAGTGGCTTTTTTTTTCTATAATTTTTTTCCTGATATTTTAATTGAATTGCAAAAAAGAAAACGCTGTTTTTTACCAATAATGTTTGGAAAAAGAATAAAAAACAAGTAGCAACGTTTCAGTGCAACGACGCATCTGTGTCTGTTTAATTTATTTAATGTGAGTTTGTTGAACCAGAAGTTGACAGCTGAAGGTTAAGGTGTCAGTAGAACTGCTCTAAAACTTAAGACATGGATTATTTTTTCTATTAAAGGAACTCAGAGTTTATGTTGAGCCGTCAGATACTTAAATAATATATTTATTCATGGATTGGCTGGAAACGGGTGTAAATTGTGAATTTAGTGAATCTACACATTTTTTTTTTCCACAACAGACTCCTCGTCTCCTCGTGGTGGCGTTCACGTCCAGTTTAGATGTAAAATATCTGCAGAGGATTGTAATTCTCCAAAGCAACAGCAGGTGGAAATATGTCCACACACCCTGGGAACAGGAGGTGTGTGTGTGTGTGTGTGTGTGTGTGTGTGTGTGTGTGTGTGTGTGTGTGTGTCACTGGGAACAAATAGTTTGTCTAATGCTGATTTTTTTTTTTGGAGCATCAGATTAGTCTTCGGAGGTATTTTTTCTTTTAAGAGAATATTGACAGCTGATACAATATTTACACAACCATAAGAGATCGTACTAAAAGACTCAGTCTGAGTTCTGTGTGTCATTACTGTATTTAACACACACATAAGAAACCTAACTATAGGGGAGGGTTTATATACACACACAGATATATACACACATAGATATATATATACACACACAGATATATACAGTGGGGAATTTTGTACATAAATAGAGCGGGAGCTAAACTGAGTTTGGTTGTGCTTTATTTAGGCATTGATTACAAAGTACTAACATTTTTTAATCATCATGGTAAAACACACGGATAAAACAATCACACAAGTGTGTGTATTTAAAAATAGAGCGGGGTAATGTCAGCCAACAGCAGCTAAATCTCCATCAAACATGCCAGCTTCACTTTCTTCACCATCAGAGTCACTTTCCTCTAAATGATGCGTTATAATCCGCTGGAAGTTGCTGCGCTACCGTAGTCCTGGTCTGGATGGAGAAATGGCACCGAAATGAAAGCACCAAGACGGAAATGTTCAATTTTCATTTCTTCTGCTGCTTTACTGCTTTTAGTCGAATGGTGACCATAGGAACGCTTCTCCCACTAGTTCTTTGCTCTGTGATCCACTGATCCAGTCTCTGCTCTGTGATCCACTGATCCAGTCTTTGCTCTGTGATCCACTGATCCAGTCTCTGCTCTGTGATCCACTGATCCAGTCTTTGCTCTGTGATCCACTGATCCAGTCTCTGCTCTGTGATCCACTGATCCAGTCTTTGCTCTGTGATCCACTGATCCAGTCTGCTCTGTGATCCACTGATCCAGTCTTTTCTCTGTGATCCACCGATCCAGTCTCTGCTCTGTGATCCACTGATCCAGTCTTTTCTCTGTGATCCACTGATCCAGTCTCTGCTCTGTGATCCACTGATCCAGTCTTTGCTCTGTGATCCACTGATCCAGTCTGCTCTGTGATCCACTGATCCAGTCTTTTCTCTGTGATCCACTGATCCAGTCTTTGCTCTGTGATCCACTGATCCAGTCTCTGCTCTGTGATCCACTGATCCAGTCTTTGATCTGTGACCCACTGATCCAGTCTGTGCTCTGTGATCCACTGATCCAGTCTTTCCTCCAACTCGTACCACCTGTCTTATGTCTTAAACTCAGCTGTGTAGCTGATTTCCTTCAGTTTAAACTGTGCTTTATCAGCGTGTCTCTTTACCATTTTCAGCTTGTTAAAACAACGATGTTCTGCATAACGCACATCCCTGTTATTTTATCTACAATCCATGCCCACACTTCCCCTACATCAACCAACATTTTGAAGAGAATAGAAGACTTTAATGTGCCTTTATAGTAGTGATAATACAGTAAATAACAATAAAGCTTATGTAGAAGTAGAATCTCAACAAAATATTTTTTAGATAAAAACAGTTGAATTCATAAAACCCTCCGTCCTGTTATTATACTTCAACTATCGAGCTGTTTATACGTCAATGTTGTCGCTCAAATAAGCAAATAATGATTTAAAGATGCTTCTGCGTGCTGCGTGTGGAGTAATGAGGGGAGCTGGATTCACGCCGTCTCCTCCGGTCGAGTGTTCGATTGGCGGGAGGACGACTAATGACGGGGGGAGCGAGGAGAAGCACGATGGAGGCGAGGCCTGGACGAGTGGAATGTGGCGGCGTGGAGGGAAATATTAGCCCAGACCAGAAGGGCCTTAAACAAGCCGATCGATGCTCTGAGGAAATAAATGAGAGCGGGGAAGAAGGGACTAATATGCAGGCTGAGCGGTGGACAGCACCGTAGCATCATTACGACCACTGTCCGATATGAGGTTATAATTATCAGAGACAGGAGACAGGAAGTGGGAGAAGAACAAGAGAAGAAAGATTATATAGGACAATACTTTTTTAGCCAGGAACAAATTCAAAACTGCGCTGTTCAATAATGGCTGTGGTACAAAATCATTTATTATAGCACAGCAGTGTTTGTGGACGTATAGTCATTGTGTAAATGGTACAATACACTGTACACTGTACACAGTCATTCAGTTATTGTTGTACTGATAAACCTACACTTATATGGATATTATTACTTTATATTATACTGTCTTCATTTGTGAATCTCAGATAGTTTGTTGGCTCCTTTTTACAGTAATCAGAGCTGTACAAATATAACCAGATAAAGTATTATAAATATATATCACACATATCTGGTATATGGGCAAATACCAAAAACTGTCATGTGGTGTATTAAACATGGTATCAGAGTTAAAAACTATTTAAAAAAATGCTATCAACTAGTTTTATATTCTAGGTGGATTAAATATTATAAATTTATCATTATTCCAGTTTCACCATTTGAGATTTTGTGTCAAAAATAGCAAAAAAAAATCCAGATTTTTGTACAAAATAAATGGTACAAATGGACTTTTAAATGACGATGTACATTTACAGAGACCTGATGAAAAACTGTATTTTAAAAGGTTTTTTTGGACTTTCTCATCTTACCAAAACTAATAAATAAATAATAAAATTAAAACATTAAAATCTTAATTTTTGCACAGAAAATGCAGCAACATAATGAGACACTGAGAAACCGATTTTTTTATTTATTATACTGAAAGTTTGTCCAGGATTTTATTATATAAAGAATATATTTAAACAAATTAGAACACATTTAGTCAAGAGAATGTTGTTCACTTTCTCTTTTAGGTCTAAAGTACTATAATTTCTGATCCAATTTTTTTAACTCTGGCACATTTTTAATGTTTTTTGTTTGTTTTTTGTGATAATGCTTTTTAAACTATAGAAAATAGTACTTGGATTTTTCCCTGTATCGTACTGGCATAACATGTATTTTCATTATAATTTTTTCCTCTTTAAAACTCATGGCTAAATGTGATATTTGTTAGTCCACACGTGGTATTTAGTATAGTAATGCTGTGATGTTGTGTAGGTACAGTAGTACTAGTAAAAATACTCAATTTTACTTTTAATGAATGAAGTGGCACAAAAAAATGAAAAGTCTGGCAGGTTCACTTAGTGAGAGATAAGAGACAGCTGACTCCATAAGACTCAGGTTTACACACACACACACACACACACACACACATGCACAAAAACCCTGCATAAACTTTACTATCGAGGTGACACTTTGAAACTGCAGCTTCTGAACTCCATTAACACGTCTAAATACTCGTATCTGGACAGCTGCACACACACACACACACACACACACACACACACATACTTGGTCTATTGCCTCTTCAATCAACGCTGACACGATATCGCATTCCCTCCGTAAAAAAACCCGAGACCTTGACTCGTCGATGCCTTCGACCGCATTGGGTCCCGCGTTTGACTCGGGAAAAAAAAAAAACGACGCAGATCGTTGAGCGGATTTTTTTTGGGGGGGAGTAGTAAATATCAAAAACGGGACGAGGATAGCCTGGTTCAGGACCTCTGGACCTGCCCGGATCTCAGGTTTATTCACTGGTGTTAAAGTTCCAGTGAGTCAGATTTAGCAGCATCCAATGGAGCAGAAATTAAATATTATATTTTATTAATATATGTTTTATTATCTTTTATGTATGTATTATGTTTTTTTCAGAATCAGGTTGATTCCGCTGAGTTTATTTCACTATACACACGATACGAGCAGACCGACCCTGAACGCCCCTCATGCCCACGCGTGACTCCGCCCACTGACCCCGCCGTGACCCCGGTCACATGGTCCGACCTCCTCTCGCGTCTCGTATCACTCACCGACGCGTCCGTCATTCCCAACCTGTTCTCCGTGTGTGACTCTCTCGTGACCCCCCGTGACCTCTGGGTCGTCCCTCCCATTACAGGCATCTGTTTCTCCTCCTCCACCGACGAACTTAAGTGAGTTGATTCTTTTTTTTCTTGATATATATAATCTTTATTCTGTTGTGTTTTTTTCACATTTCACAAGTTTTATGATGAAGTAGGTCATTTGGTTTTGACTAGAAATTACACACTGTACCTTTAAAAACAAGTTTAGTAGTTAGGATTAAAAATGAGGATGTCATCTGCATAGCTGCTTAGTCAGCTACAACTAGTTAAGCAGTAAAAAAAAATCAACCTGATCCACCACATTGGAATGAATCATCGTGAATGTTGGAACCAAATTTAGTTTTTAAGTGCGAAGCATGACATTGTAATTCAGGATAAACGGTCAAGATGAGAAAGTCAAAAACGTTTAAAAATACAGTTTTAAGAATCATTCATCAGGTCTATAAATGTACATTCAGTGTTCATGTTGTTCAAAAATCTGTATTTTGTGCTATTTTTGACACAACATTCTAAATGGTATATCCTACAAATAATAATTTTTATATATTGAATCGATCTTAATATAAAACGAGTTGATATGTGTTTGTCCAGTTGCTTATAATTACCTCTTTGACACGTGTGATTTTAATGTTTTAAACCTTTTTAGGAGAGTTAAACTGTCTGATACCAAGTTTTTTTAGGATTACACCACATGACGGTTTTGGCCTCCTCCCATAAATCACAGCATGATTCTTAAAGCTGTATTTTCTAAACTTTCTGACTTTCTCATCCTGACAACCGTGATCTGTCACCACCACGAGTCCTGAGTTACAATCGGGAATTCTATCTCGGAATCGTCCCACCGGAAAGCAGACGACATGTTTTTTATAAACCGGCTGTGACTTCTTGTTCGTGTAGATTCAGCAGCGAATCCATGAGGGAACGGCTGAGCTTCGGGGGGGGGGCGGCTGTCCAACGTCTAACTTAAGAAACCTCACAGCCACCCATGAAGTCTCGGGGGGGGGGAACTGGAGCAGAATGTTAAAGTGACAGGGAAAGTGTGTGTGAGTGTGAATCTGAGGCAGCTGAGCTGCAACACAAACGCTGCCTCCCGTACGTCAACGTTCGCTCAGCGTTCTGCTGACGCCGTCGGCCAGTTGTTCCAGTTGTTTAGCCTCTGAACTCTGCAACCGCATCAGAATATAAGGACAGCTGCACGTGTGTGTGTGTGTGTGTGTGTGTGTGTGAGCATCCACCTGATCCAGTTTATGGCTGTTATAGCTTATGGAACGTCAAGCTGGATTTAGTTCATTTATTGATGAATAAGTGAAAAATAAACATAGAAATAACAACATCTACAAATTTCTCCTCTGGCTTTTTATGCAAAGAAATACATGTATACATGTTCACACACGTGCATTTGATTTTTCAACAATATGGAGTCTCTGTTATTCAGTATTCAGTTGCATTTCAATTCAAAACATTTACTCTGCAGCAGGTGAAGGTTTCTCTGCCTCTATAAAGGATTTACAAATCAAAACTGTGAAGAAATTTTGATTCTTTGAGCCCTGAAACATTTCCACTGACTTCACATTTCTGTAAAGAAATGGTCCTTTCTCAATCACACTTTATAAAGTCATCCAGTCCAGATGGTGAGTATCCTTATTGTGAATTTGGATGGATATTTTTCTATCCTTTTTGTCTCTGATGGAGAGTTAAAACATGATTTTCATATTATTCTCATTAAACTTAAAGTCCTGTAGGTTTTCTGTTGGGGTGTAGGGGGGAGTGTTCTTGCCTCATAAGCAGCAGACCTGTGTTTTATAGTAAGTTTCCTGGTTCAGCTGCTACTTTATTCCTCACTAACACAGGCTACTGTGGCCGTAGCCAACCACAAAACTACAAACTTCCTGAGAAAACTTCACGTGCTGCCGTCTTTTCTTCTTTCTATAAACTAAACGCTGAAACTCCAAGACGCGTTCACTGACCCTCAGGAAATCCAGACACTATCGTTTTATGAAGAGATAAGTTGTTGTGAATATTAAAACTAAAGATTTATTATCATTTCACCATTTACTACACATACTGTGGTTATCAGAGCAGTGTGTGGGACATGAACAAATCACCTTCATCATCATCTATCTACTTTATACAGGAACACACACTTTCTACAGGAACACACACTTTCTGCAGGAACACACACTTTCTACAGGAACACACACTTTCTGCAGGAACACACACTTTGTACAGGAACACACACTTTCTACAGGAACACACACTTTCTACAGGAACACACACTTTCTACAGGAACACACACTTTGTACAGGAACACACACTTTCTACAGGAATACACACTTTCTACAGGAACACACACTTTTTACAGGAATACACACTTTCTACAGAAACACACACTTTCTACAGGAACACACACTTTTTACAGGAACACACACTTTTTACAGGAACACACACTTTCTACAGAAACACACACTTTCTATAGATACTGCAATAGTAATACAAATTCAACAATTCTACAAAGCCGTGTGTGTGTGTGTGTGTGTGTGTGTGTGTGTGTGTGTGTGTGTGTGTGTGTGTGTGTGTGTGTGTGTGTGTGTGTGTGTGTGTTTGGAGGCAGCATGTTCAGCACTACTTGTTCATCGCTTTAACAGGACCACAGACATCCCCCCCTCTGTATCTTTTACCCCCCGTGGTCTCACATTAGTCTCTCAGACTCTCTGCTGCATGCTGTGGTCGGCTTCAGACGCCAGGTTTGCACACACACACACACACACACACGTGGCTTCCAGGCCAATAATGCATGGCCATTAAGGAAACGGCGTACGGCAGCGATGGAGAGTGTGTGTGATAGAGTGAGACCGGCCCAGCGGTCTATTAAAAAGAGCCACGCCACACATTACTCATCGCCGTCCCCGACATTTATTATAAACCTGCTCAGCAGGTTTGGGGCTGAGAGGAAAAATCATCTGCCGTTTTCTTTTTCTTCAGCGATCGACCCTTTCCTGGGTCGATTGTTTAGTGGCGTGTTGTTGTAGAGTTACTGGAACATTAACCAGCTTCTATCTCTTCTAGTGCAGCGGCGTCAAACTCAGTTTCTGCACATCAGCGTTTCCCTGTTATGATATGACATCATTACATAATGATAAAATAGCAAATAGATCACAATAGATGGTTTCAGAGAGAGGCTGATTCCAGGGTTCCAACTACTTCATATTCATTTTTCTAAAAAGCTGTGATCTAAAATTCATTTTTTTACAGGTAGGGGGCTTTTATTTTGAAGGACATACAATTTATGAGGTCACATGAACATAGGTCATATAAACAAAGGTTGAATTTTATTCTGGATTTTGTAAAATTTCCACCTAATTAGAAATTGAACTCACTATCTGAGGTAAGTAAACTATTTGTTTTTACATAAATAAATTTGGATATTATAATTTTTTATAATCTGCCTAAAATAGACAATCTAATGGAGTCACATTGACTCACATAGCATCAAACTATGTTTAAAGCCATTTTCTTATAATGTACAATATATATACATGTAATATTCTATTATTTAGGCCATGCATTTCTCTAGTAAAATTGCATGCTATGGAGGGTTAACTCATCAACCAATCAATTAATTGCAATTATGTAAAATATCAGCAAATAGCAAAAAAAAAATGTCCCAAACTCTCAGAAATCAACATATTAGAACCTGGAACCAGAAAATGTTTGACATCTTTGCATGAAAAATGACATTATTGATTAATCAGGTGTCAAATAATTGTCCAGGGGAACATAATGGGCCTTTAAAAGATAAATAAGTTGTTTTTTTTTTACTATAAATCATGAGGATAATCCTGTACAGCCCCAGAATGAAAACATTATGTCCCTTTTTAAATAGGATTAAAGAATGTCTACTTCTAATCCATTATGTTTCAGAGGCTAATGTTGCATTTTTCCACTAAATTCTACCGTCTGAAAGCTACACTTACAGCTACAGGCTGGGATATTATATAGAAAGCATTTAATTAGTTTAGGAAGCACTCCTAGATAAAGTCGTAGCGCAGTTAGTTGCTGATACACTGATCCATTGTACGTTTTAGTCGGAGGTCGATCGATGCCTCGCGAGCCTCCTCCTCAGAATCCTCACATTTCCTCCTTCCTTTTCCTCCTCCGTCAGATTTACTCCCGTTCCCTCGTTCTGTCTCCCACTCACACGCTCGCCTCTGGTGTCGCTCAGAACGTTCACACACGCAGCATCGTGTCCTGCAGCTACGCTTTCATGTGGCTTTTAAAACGCGGAGGGAGTCGACAAAAAGAGGAGAAACTGAGCGGGCCAGGAGCAGGTGAGTCATTTGTATACTACAGCGTCGCCATGGCAACCGCTTCAAGCCCCCCATCATTCTTCCTCTCCTCCTTTCATTACTCCAAACTCTCCACCCTTCTCCTCTGGCCCCTCCAACCTCTGTCAGCAATATAAGACCTGTGAAGGACGTACAGTGTGGCCCCCCGGGCCCCGACGGCCCCTTTGTTCCACTCGCTGTGTCTCTCCTCCTTTATTGGCGGGGCAGCTGTGCAGGAACTGCTGCCAGCACTTTGCAGGGTTGATTGCTCTTTTGCACGATTAAATAAAGTTGAGACTGTTTGAGCAGATTTGCATCAAACATACAAACCTGAGTGACAGAAAACACGTGACACTACACTGCACACACACATCTGTGTTTGAAACTCTTATAAACTCATCCACTTCCTTTACATTAGAGCTGCAACTGTTATTTCTATTAAATAATAACCACTGATTGTGTCCTTAACCCCCTGTTTCATAGTGTTTCCATACAGCAACAATTATTTTATCTTCATTTTTATAAATAGCTGTGATCTAAAATCTATTTTTTTACAGGTAGTTGTGAAAAGGGGGGCTTTTATTTTGAAGGACATACAATTTATGAGGTCACATGACCAGGCCCTTTAGCTCATGGACATTTACATCATCGTTTTATATACAAAGGTTAAAGTTTATTCAGAATTTTGGAAAATTTCCACTAAATAAAAGGTAAGTAAACTATTTGTTTTTACATTTAAATAAATTTGGATATTATAATTGTTTATATTGTGCTAAAAATAGACATCCTAATGGAGCCACATTGACTTACATAGCATCAAACTGACCTGAAAACATGTTTAAAGCCATTTTCCTATAATGTATAATATATATACAGATAATATTTTAGTATATCTAATATTTAGGCCATGCAAACACTAGTAAAATCTAATGCTATGGAGAGTTAACTCATCAACCAATCAATTAATTGCAATTACGTAAAATACAGTAAATAGCTAAATTAATAACATTTCCCCCCATGTTAGAACCTGGAACCAGAGAATGTTTGACATCTTTGCCTGAAAAATGACATTATTGACATCAGGTGTCAAATAATTGTGAATACATTTTTGGTTTGTCAACCAATCACCCTGCTCCACAATCCTCACATGAATCATTGAATCTAATCCTGACTCTGAACATGAATTAAAACCCTGAGTCTCTTTATTTTAAACCCAAACAAGGAAAGAGGACATCCTCCAATACTTCTCTCATTCAGTCTTAACGTGTCGCTGGAGAAAGGCCCAATAATTGGTTTTGATGTGTAACTGTGCAGGTGTGACCTTTGACCTTCCCCTGTCATGTCTGAAGTACTCACGAGTGGAAGCAGCCGCTCTCCATCACTGATCCAGTCTGTGAAAAATCAGAATCTAATTCAGAAAGATTCGATAAAAAACATAAAATATGAATAAAATCTAAAGTATGACAGTGTGTAGCTGTTGTTTCGTGTAAATAGTCTTTATCATCCTGCACGTGTCTGATTCGCCTCATTATTGATGTCTGCAGGTTGCATAATGCAGGATAGGATGACCTTTTTATAAAGAAACCTTCTAATCCGCTCACACACACACACAATTCCGCCTTCATCCGATTAAAGGTGCGTTACGCACACGGAAACCCAGAATATTCATGAGATTACAGCAGGTGGAATCTTCTAATTATGTGATTACGCTGCATAGAACTCAGATTTATGAATGAAGAGAGAGAAATGATCGAAACGAGCTGCTGCGTGACTAGTTTTAAAGTGTCCATCACGCATCGTGCTGGCCTTTTATAGACTGAACGTGTCTGTAAAAGCTGTGTTAGTAAATCCACTCACAATGGAGAGAAGCGCTCAGGTCGCTTCCGCGTAGGCGCAGCGCGCCGCGCGGCACCGCGACGCGACGCGACGCGACGCGCACCGCCGCGCCCGCTTCCTCCGCCCGTGTGTGTGTGTGTGTGTGTGTGTGTGTGTGTTGGTGGGTGGGGGTTTCTCCGTACAACACAGTTGTATGATGGCAATAGATGTGTTTACGCTGCACAATTATTGCACAAAATGCAAAACAATTATAATAATTAGGAAAAAACTATTCGGTGTTTGCGTCAGCGTCTTTTTGAGCGGACGTAACAGGTGAAGAAACGACCAAATATATATAAATATATATAAATATATATAAATACAAAATATTTAATCACCAAATTGAATCACGTGTTTTTTGGGACCGCGGTAAAAGCGACGCGTCTTCCTGACACCTGTTCCCAGCTCAGCGCACTTTTCCGGCTCCGTCCAATGGGAGCGGCGCACGGCTCCTGGGGGCGGAGACAAGAAGAGAGAGAAGTTGGAGGAGAGAGTGAGACGGATCCGGGGGGGGGGGCAGAGACAGAGGAGACAGAGGAGAGGAGCCACACCACAGGACGCGTCCAGATGCGTTTTCTCCTCCTCTCGGTTCTTCTGCGCGTTTGTGGCTGCACACACTCGGTCGTGCAGCCACAGGTTGACGGGTTTTAATCCACTGCCCGGCGGATTATCCTCATCATCAGGAACCGAAAATGTGGTTTTCAGATCCAGAGCTCGGGATCGAAGCAGAGACGAACTGATCCGAGAAAAAGACGAAGACGCGATTTTTTACGAGGCGGCGACCTGTGGAAGGAAGGAGGGATGAGGGGATGACAACATGAAAAAGAAAAAGTGAGGCAGCCTTTTCTCATCCAGACACTGATTTCAACGAAGAGGAAGCAGGTAGGTAGAACCACAGGGGGGGGGGGGGCGGGGGGGTCTGGTTATGTCATAATAAAGTAGGTTATTGTTTGCTCTGCGAACTTAAACTCAGAACATCACAGATCCTGTCAGTGTCTCAGCATCAGCTCATTTCCACCATCCTCAGCACAGATGACATTTTCTGTCACATATCGCTGGAAGCCCGGGGGGGGGGGGGGGCACGGGGGGGGGGGGGGGGGGGGGCAGCTTACTCAAATGTGACTGAAGGAAAAGCATGTCCCCAATCACAGCCACTTTCCTTCACTCTGCTTCCTCCTCCTCCTCCTCCTCCTCCTCCTCTTCGTCTCTTTTCTTTTCCTGGACTTGGTTTCTTCCGCTCATTTGCTTTAACCGTTATCCATCACACTGCCCCCCCCCCCCCCCCCCCACCCATCCTTCCCTGTCTGTCCTGTCTTCATTACCGCCCGTCATGACGGACGATCTGCTCCACGTCGTTTTTCTTCCTTCACACTTCTCTCCTCTTTCCTGTGTTTTTCCGTAGACGGGTGCGTGGAAGCATGGAGCCCCCCCCCTCCCTGAGCCTGGCTCTGCTGGGGGGCAGCGAGGACGAGGACCAGCGCTTCCTCCTCCCGCTGGGCGGGGTGTCCCATCCCGCCGCCGCCGCTGGCAGCAACCCGCAGCCGGGGTCCAACCACGCCAACCACATGGGGGGGTCGAGCCTCGACCGGCTGAACGGCAGCGCCACGCCGTCCCCGGCGCCCGCCACGCCCAGCCTGACGCCGGCGTCGCTCCCCAAGCTGCCCCTGGCGTCCTGCGGGGCCCAGCCGCTGCCCCCGCCCATCCCCAACGCCCTGCACCCCACCAGCACCCCCCTGTCCTCCTGCCTGGGCTCGCAGCACAGCCTGAGCGGCGACTCCCCGGTCTACAACGCCCTCTTCTACTCGTCCCACTCGCCCTCCATGGACCGGGACCGGGAGCGGGACCGGGACCGGGGGTGCAAGCACCGGCAGGCCAGCCCGCTGGTCCACCGCCGGGACAGCAACCCCTTCACGGAGATCGCCATGAGCTCCTGTAAGTACACGGGCGGCGTCATGAAGCCGCTGAGCCGCCTCAGCGCCTCCCGCAGGAACCTCATCGAGTCGGACAGCAGCAGCGAAACCAAAGAGGGCGGCGGCGTTTCGGCTGTTGCCGGGGCGACGGCCGCCGGGGGCCACGACCGGCAGCGGGACGCCCCCCCTACCTCCCTGATGGCCCAGCCCTTCGCCAATCAGCCGCCGGTCCAGAGCCCGCCGGAGATCGTGATCTCGTCCAAAGAAGACTCGCCGTACCCCGGCGGGGGGTATGACATCACCGACTCCACGTCCAACCAGATGTCCATCTACCACCAGAACCACGCGCTGGCGGAGAGCAGGCGGGCGCAGCCGGCGAGGGGCGGCGGCCAGGGGGGCGTCGGGGCGGCGGGCGGCGGCGCCAGGGGCAGCACCTCCAAGGCCAGCAAACGCAAGAACCAGAACATTGGCTACAAACTGGGCCACCGCAGGGCGCTGTTCGAGAAGAGGAAGCGGCTCAGTGACTATGCCCTCATCTTCGGGATGTTCGGCATCGTCGTCATGGTGATAGAGACGGAGCTGTCGTGGGGCGTGTACAACAAGGTGAGGGGAGGGGCCAGGGGAACGACGAAACGTTCAGTCGTGTTTTCGTTGTTCGTTACTGCAGCTTCACCATCGAGACAAACGTGAGAGAAAGCTGCGAATCTCGAGTTTTGAGGCGTGTGGTTATTTAACAGGCAGGAATCTACTCCGTCTGTCCCAGTCAGCGAATAAAGGTCATATCTCAGCCTCTGATGCTTCAATTTCCACCACAGGTTTTACGCTTTCATTGCTAAAACTAGATCTATACAAGTTTAGAGAAACGTGC
Source organism: Eupleurogrammus muticus (assembly GCA_036785175.1). Taxonomy (NCBI): domain Eukaryota; kingdom Metazoa; phylum Chordata; class Actinopteri; order Scombriformes; family Trichiuridae; genus Eupleurogrammus; species Eupleurogrammus muticus. Next base: position 1,325,759 of record JAYKQN010000032.1, read on the forward strand.
ATTGCAGAACCAAAAAAGTCTTTACGGAGAAGCTTCATGTTGAAGAGAAGAAGGTGGTTGTGGGTAGGTTCACGTTTTTAGGAAGAGTCTTTGTGCACGTTTGTGTTCCAACCAGCAGTTACACACCTGATTTCTACTGGTGAAGAGCTCTAATGGCTGATTAGTAGAATCAGGTGTGTTACCTGCAGCCTTGCACCAGGATTCCCCCCTCCTGATCTAAGGGGGGGGAGGGGGGGAATGACGTGTTTCAAAGGTCACTGTCCAGTTTTAACTCCGGGAAAGTTATGCTACATGACTTTGACCCCACAGAAGCCCCCCCCACCTAAAGCTTTGACTGTTTTTTTTGTCTGACACATACGACAGGTATGGATCAGTGATGGTGTGGAGGAGGAGGTGGAAGCGTGTCAGTGGCTGCACAGACTTCTGGGTAGTCTGTTGGAGCAGCTGGGCGTGTCTGCTCTTTCTGTGCGTGTGCTTGTTCTGTCTTTATCGTCATTGCTGGAGGAATCTGCCTCTTCTATTTATCCGTCCTGCCTTTTGTTTTTTTTACCTCCCTAATGTTATGAAAACTGCAGTTTTAATAATGAAAATCCCGTATTTGAATTCCTCTCCCTCATTTCTCTCCTGTCGGCCTTTTCTTCTTCTCCCTGCAGGAAATGGCCAACACTTTCCACGCTCTGTTTCTCGGTTTCTCTTTTCCATTTCAACTCCACGCCTGCCTGCCTGCCTCGTTCTTGCTTCCTTGCTTTTCTTTCCCCTCTCACTTTCTCTGCTTCTCCGGTCTCTCGGTGGTCGTCAAACTGGGGGAGTGTGATCGGAAGAGAGAAGCGTCCGGGCGAGAAATGAACGTCTGTAGAGCGAGATTAAAAAAAAAAAAAAAAGATACAACCAGTGCTACAGAGTCTGTGCATGGATTGATTGACAGCTGTGAATTTGAGCACAGTGATAATCTGCTGTTATAAAACAGGAAGTAAAGACGCTTTCTACTTTTCTCCTAGAATCCAGTTAGGAATGCTGCAGCAAAACCTGATCAAAATCATTTTTCAATGCTTTGTGCTTTATTTATTTCACAATTGCAGACTTGGCTCCAGTTTCAAGCCCTCACTCAGATAATTAAGGTGGAAAGAAGCCGCTGGTTGTCGTGAAAACAAGAAGAGATCTGGGATGAAAGTGGCAGAGAGCTAGAATGATTCCCTCTATTGATTATCGATAATCACTCACCAAACACATGTACCGTCCGTCCACCCCCGCACACACACACACACACACACACACACACACACACAGAGGTACCACGCCATGTGCTTCCTATTGACAGCCGTCCCAGAGAGGTGGCGGTGGGGGGGGAAATGTGACAGGAACAGGTTTCATTATTGAAAAAAATAAAAGGAAGTACGTTGTGTGTGTGTGTGCGTGTGTGTGTGCGTGTGTGTGTATAGATAGATCCTGTTAATATAAAACAAATATAGATCGTGCTCCATAACACTCGCTAAATGTCACTGTATACTGCCAGTGCATGTCGACGTGTCTATCAAACGCTCCTGCACTTTTTTTTTTTTTTCAGCAGGTCCAGCTGCTCTGTCTTGCACCCAAAAATAGAGATGAAGAATAAGAATGGAACTAAACAGGGTGTGTGTGTGTGTGTGTGTGTGTGCATGCTATGTGCATGCGCATATGTTAGCATGGACAAACAGAGAGAGGTTAACGGAGAGGACATGGTGTTTATGAGTAAGCATATGTAT
>JAYKQN010000032.1:1332500-1350000 GCA_036785175.1 Eupleurogrammus muticus
CCACACTTCCCCTACATACAGACATAGGGCGCACCACACATTTTGAAGAAAATAGAAGACTTTAATGTGCCCTTATAGTCGTGTAAATACGGTAATTGCTGCTATATGGCAGCACTATGCAATAGAGGGTTAATGCCCTGTCACTATGTGTTTGTGTGTTGTATAAATAGCAGAAAATCTCATATTCAATTTCCTCATATTTAGTGATAATTACAGAAAAAAAGAGTAGTCACCAGAGCAGAGTGTTAGTGAATGTTGGATTAACGGCGTTAAGGCGTCGACACACGAACACACACTATTATTTTCCGGGTGCTGACTTGTAATATATATTCATGAAGCTTAAGATGCGATGTCGGCGCTGGTTAATAACGTCATGAAGGGAAAGGCTGAGTAATATGTGTCTCAACTGGAGAGTGCACATGGAGATGAGGAGCGTCTTGGACGCTGCATCCCTGACGGTGTCCGACTCACTGTCGCTTAAGGTCAGCGCGGCTGTGGTCATCATGTGCCCTCAGTGATCTGGAAAATAAATGTGCTTTGGTTTTTTCCCCTTTTTTTGTTTATTATAATCTGCAATTCAAATTCACGTCCTTGAGCTGAAAAAGTAATAAATTCAGAGAGTCTGCCTTTTTCTAAAGCAAAATTCCACTTTTACAACTTTTTTTTTATTTTGGCTTTATTTCTACAGCTCTATTAACTAATTAATAAATAGTTATTTTTTTTTGTTCGACTCCTGATTCCTTTTCACAGTGAAATACACTATTCAAAACAAATGAAGGACATCTAACCCACAGCCAAACACACTGATAACACACAGCGTGATAAAGAGTCAGTGTCCCTGATGGTGATTCACTAACTACTTCATGTTGATCAATGACGCTCATAATTTGCTCTCTGAGTTATATAGGACGCATTTTCCTAATACTATAGATAATTTTAATTATATGATTGCTACCTCAGTGTACTCTAACAGTGTTTTTATTTTGTTCATTTCCTTTTTATGGAGTTTTTTTTTTTCAATCTAATCAAGGACTGTGTGTGTGTGTGTGTGTGTGTGTGTGTGTGTGTGTGTGTGTGTGTGTGTGTGTGTGTGTGTGTGTGTGTGTGTGTGTGTGTGTACTCATCTTTGGGCAGACTGGCTCAGAGGCAGCGTTGCAACACCCTGATAATATTAAATTTACTATCTTCGAAGTGAGAATGCAAAACAAGGTTTCCTGTTGTTCGACAATAAAGGATGAGCTGAAAGCAAAGAACGGCAGAAGGTGAAGAGGAGTGACCTTTAGTGTGTGTGTGTGTGTGTGTGTGTGTGTGTGGCCACTCGTCAATGTGTACAGATCATTAACCTGTTTGCTCATATTCATTTTATGGTGGTTATGAGTTACCTGTCGCTGGAGCAACAGGGCTGTTGCTATGGTTACCGCTGGTCGCCTATACTCCTGGTGTGGAATTTAATTTAAAGAAATCAGAAAACTAAAAACAAAATAAGGACAGTCTACCACACAGCCACGGTATGAGGAATTCTAAGTCTGTGTATCACTATATTACTATATGTCTGTGTACTCTTACACACACACATATATATATGTATGTGTGTGTATAATATATATATATATATATATATATATATATATATATATATATATATATATATATATATATATATATATATATATATATACACATATATATATATTATACACACATATATATATATATATATGTGTATATATATATATATATATATATATATATACACTTTATAGTTGGAGACTTTTTTTTGTGTCCTATTTATTTAAAAACTGAATAAAGAAATTCCTTGTATTTGATAGAGGTATGAATAATTTGTGGCTTAAGTATATATATATGTGTGTGTGTGTGTATATATATATATATGTATGTGTATATATATATATATATATGTGTATGTGTGTATATATGTGTATATATATGTATGTGTATATATGTGTATATATATATATATGTATGTGTGTATATATGTGTATGTATGTGTATATATATGTGTATATATATATGTATGTATATATATGTGTATATATATGTATATGTGTGTATATATATATATGTGTGTATATATATATATATATATATATACACATACATATATATATGTGTGTGTATATATGTATATATACATGACAAGATGAGAAGGTCAAAAGCTTAAATACAGTTCATTCATTAGGTCTCTTAGTTTTGGACACAACTGTCAAATGGTGTAGCCAGAAACGAAAGATAAGTCTCATACATATAATCCACCTAGAGTATACAGTAAAACCATGTGTTTTTAAAAATGTTATAACCTTTTTTTAAGGATTAAAACTACCTGGTACCCTGTTTTTAGGATTGCACCACCACTGACAGTTTTGGCATACTTATTATATATGCTGCACTTTATTAAATGTCTTTCCTGCACATATCTCCAACATGCTTTGCTGGGCTCTGACTGACTGAGGTGAGGAGGGTAAAGAAGCCACTGAAGTGCTATGAGTTGTATTGATCGGTAGTTCCCCGGCGCATTGATTATAAATCCTATGAAACCAGACAAGCCGAGGATTTAAAGCCTGACTGCGGAGTGATATCGATGGGCAGGGATACTACGGGTCTTCTCCTCAGCTCGTTTCCAAAGCCTGTTTTTGGTAAATGTTGGTTCTTATTGCCTATGCAGGGGCAGCGCTGCGTTGAGTGACAGAGGACACAGTCCGACATCTGGGACTCGCTCCAACTTAAACAAGACTTATGAGTGAATGTGGCATCCATTGTGGTTTTAAAAAAAACACATTTTTTTTCATCTCTAAAGGTTGTGTTGGCTTGTGTCTCCACAGAGCTCCATGTATTCTCTGGCCCTGAAGTGTCTGATCAGCCTGTCCACCGTCATCCTGCTGGGCCTCATCATAGCCTACCACGCACGGGAGGTCCAGGTAAAACACCTCCAGCAACAGACATCTACACACGACCCCTTCTTAGAATCCGATTTAGAGGACGATTTTGACATGATGGGGATATATGTACGCTCATTTTTCCTGCTTCGGGAAGAAATCTGTATGTAAAGTCAATATGGTCGCTTATCAAACGCCTCAACTTGAGTGAAAAATGCGCGTCCGTCCCAGCCAAGGATTTATGAATCTGCTTCATAAAACATCTGGCGAGGAGGAAAAATGAGAGAGTGGTGGAAATATCAATAAGAAATGAACTAGCTGCAAGGTAAAGTAATAGGTTAAAGCATCTAGATTATCTTAGCATAAAGATGCTAAGCCAGGTTCTGTCTTAGATTAACCAAATCTACTAGCATCTATAAAGTTAATGTTAAAAAAATGGTAGGTTTCAGAAGTTGTGGAAACCCTGATTCTACTAATGGATGAATGTTCTGGTGGTTCATTAGTAGTTTGACACATGTGTTTTGGAGATTACAAGCCTGACTTTTTCAGAATTTGACACTGTTTTATCCAACATCTCTGAGGCTTAATACAACACAAGCAAGGAAGTGGTGAGGACAGAACAACGTGAGTAACATCCCTGAAGCTCAGTCCATGTCTGACAGGCCTTAGGTGCTAAGAGGCAGCGCTCACAGCCAACGAATAGAGTTCATAGAAGCAGAAACGCAGCGCCGACCCCTGACCCCTGCCCGGGGCGGCGGGAGCTGTCTCGTTTGCTGTTTTGCAAACGGGTGAAAACGGAAAAATAGGTACAGAGAATGTGCAAATAGATTCACGCACAACCTCCCGTAGGACCACAGCTTGTTGTCTGCTTTAGAAACGAGCTGCTGGTGAATCTCGTTGGCATTTCAGAGAACAAGGCGAGGTACCCCCCCCCGTTGTTTACGGCCTTTATGCTAAGCTAAGCTAACCAGCTGCAAGCTGTAGCTTCATACTCAGTGGACAGATAAACACTAACAATGGTATCAGATCTTGGCAGGATAGAGCATATTCAAACATATTTCCAAGAACTCTGAACTATGCCTTTTACGCCTTTGGCCGTTTATTTATTCAAATAAGCGAAGCCGCATCTCAGCTCTGTCTGCTAAACATCGTCGTCGAGCCTCAGGCTCCTGAAATAGACCCAGAGACCCAGGTGTGTGTCAGCTCCAGCCAATTAATGACATTAACGAGGATCTTAGAGGAAACAGCGAAACATCGAGTGGATACACACCAAACGTTAAATACACAGCCAGCCGATAGTAATCATTCAATAATGCACACACACACACACACACACACACACACACACACACACACACCGAGGCTGAAACAATCAATCAGAAAATGCTTTCCTGCTTCATGCTATCTGTTTTGCTGTTTGTCATTTCACTAATATAATGGTACCACAGTCATTTAGCCGGGTTTTTCATCCGAAGCCATTTGCAATCGATGGCGCATTGACTATTTATGGGACGCCTTGCGGGAATCAAACCCCCAAACGAGCTGCTCCCACACTGGCTATTACTCCTACCAGCTAAACCGAAGAGAACCACAGTCATCCGTCTTGACCGCGTATTAATTTTAATGTGGTGACTTTCTCCCGTTACATCATAGCCCGGGTGATGTTGGAAACGTCTATTAACGTCTCAGCGGGTCTGTGATGGGGATTCTAATGGATTTTGCGCAGAGGTCTCAGGCGTTCCATCTCCAGATCAATAACCGGACAGCTTCTGCTTATTCACTGTAATACACGGTGATTGATAGACTGGTAATCAGTTTATTATCACAGGTGATCAGTTTATTATCACAGGTGATCAGTTTATTATCACAGGTGATCGGTTTATTATTATTACAGGTGATCGGTTCATTATTATTACAGGTGATAAGTTCATTATTATTACAGGTGATCAGTTTATTATCACAGGTGATCAGTTTATTATTATTACAGGTGATCGGTTTATTATTATCACAGGTGATCAGATTATTATCACAGGTGATTCGTTTATTATTACAGGTGATCAGTTTATTATTACAGGTGATTCGTTTATTATCACAGGTGATCGGTTTATTATCACAGGTGATTCGTTTATTATCACAGGTGATCAGTTCATTATTATTACAGGTAATCAGTTTATTATTACAGGTGATTCGTTTATTATCACAGGTGATCGGTTTATTATCACAGGTGATTAGTTTATCACAGGTGATCAGTTTATTATTATCACAGGTGATCAGTTTATTATTATCACAGGTGATCAGATTATTATTACAGGTGATTTGTGTATTATTACAGTTGATTAGTTTATTATTACAGGTGATCAGTGTGTGATGGGCAGCCACCAGTCTATTAGGATTCACAGCAAAAAACGAGCAGAGTGGATGTGTGCTCATTGATAAAAAGAAATCTTAATTCCTCTCACAAGTTAGAGTCTCACGTTCAGACACACACACACACACACACACACACACACACACAGTGGAGATGGAGAGAAGCTGGTGAGATGGAGATAAAATGGTCCTGTGTTGATCTATTTGAGCAATAATTCCTTTTGATTAGACCAAGTTTGGAGTTTGGGGGGGCGGCTGTGAAGGTATGGCAGCGACGCACAGCAGGGGGGGTGGGAAGCTCGGATTCATCTTTAAATCACTTCATAGTATTTGGTGTGAGAACAGTGATGGGTACGTTTTACCCTCCGGTTCATTATAACGTTAGTTTTATAGTTTTGAATATTAGTTATAAAAACACTTGCTAATTTAATCAAATGTAGTGAGATGAGGGAGCATCTGATGATAAACAGTTTAGCCATATTTTTTAACCACTTTATTAGGAAGTAAAACTAAAGCTTAGCCCGGGTGATTATCCCTCATTGAACGACTAAACTGTGTAAGAACTTTCTTCCAGAAAAACTATGAAGCAAGTATTATCTGTCAGTCTGACCCTCTCATTAATGAATCAATGACTGATGTTGGATCAAACTCAAATTTCAGATATAGTTTAGATTAGGGGGTATCAGTGAAATTAATTTAAAACATGATTATTGTATTATTCTCATTAAATCTTAAAGTCCTGTAGATATTCTGTGGGGGTGTAGGGGGTAGTGTTCTTGCCTCATAAGCAGCAGACCCGTATTTTAAAGTAAGTTTCCACCTTTTCACATTTACTACACATACTGTGGTTATGTGTGTGGGACATGAAAAACTCACCTTCATCATCTATCTACTTTATACAGGAACACACACTTTCTACAGAAGTGTACACTTTCTACAGGAACACACACTTTCTACAGAGATACACACTTTCTACAGAGATACACACTTTCTACAGGAACACACACTTTCTACAGAAATGTACACTTTCTACAGGAACACACACTTTCTACAGGAACACACACTTTCTACAGAAACGTACACTTTCTACAGGAACACACACTTTCTACAGAGATACACACTTTCTACAGGAACACACACTTTCTACAGAAATGTACACTTTCTACAGGAACACACACTTTCTACAGAAACGTACACTTTCTACAGGAACACACACTTTCTACATAGATACACACACTTGATGCAGGAATACAGACTTTCTACAGAGATACACACTTTCTGCAGGAATACACACTTTCTACAGAGATACACACTTTCTACAGGAACACAAACTTTCTACATGAATACACACTTTCTAGTGTTTCACTAGTACTATTTAAGGAACATGGTCTGGTTTCATAATAATTTCTAATTTCCTGTTCTACATCCCTACATGGAGAAGTCACTAACGAGTACTTCCTTTACCTTGTTTTCTAATCCACTAAATGCAGTAAGATTTTTCCAGAAACTTCTCATAATCTCTTATTATAACTTATAATGTCAGGCTGAAATGTACAGAGATAAGATATAGAACCTTTATTTGTATTTCGTGTCAATATTGCTGCTTTGAAATCAGTCTATAGAACACAATCAAGTCAATTTAGGCAAATTTGAAGTTGATCTGGTGAACTTAACAGAGCAATATTAGCTCTAGAATGGATCCATTCATTTATCTAATTAGATTTGTTTGGAGCCTGTTTCTGGTGGATGTTTTTCTCCTTCTTAGTTTTACTTTAGTACTTTAAGCTGACAAATTCACCACTGTAAATACCAGTTAGTGGCTAATTTAGTTTGGTTTTATTTTTTAGTTTATTCAAGTTTTTTTTGCCCACTGTGTCAAGAAACATCTCAGAACAAATGAAGGTCTAGACCAAACAAATAATAATGAAAACTCAACAACAATGACTTCTGCAGAAATGAGGATAAGCAGGTGATGATGTTTTCTGGGTTTGTTATTTGAAAGCGAAGTAAAACTAATATTCACTCTATGATTTCTTCAACCTTGGGTTTCTGCTTTACAAAGCGACGTTCTGTGTGTCTTATCTTGTCCTTTGGGTGAGATTGGACTGATTTGTTGCTTCGACTCAGTGTTTTGTGTGATTTTTATTCTTATTTTTTCATTTCCAGGGCTGTGTTTAGAGCTCACAGACTCTTTCCATCACTGTCGCTATTGAAAGACAAATTTCACATCATCTGTTGTCATTAGCCATCGATTGATCAGAGGCAGTAGTTAGAACATAATTAGTAAACATATTGAAAAAATGTGCCGTTTATTTGTTCTCTTTCTGAGATTCAGATGACGTGATCAATATCCACGCAACGTTTCGACCAGAGAGGTTTTTGTCTTGATGTTTTTGTTGCCGTGTTTTGTTCTATTTTACTAAGATCGATATCCATTATGTTCACATCTCTGCATTAAATAACCCTTTTAACATGAGGTAGCTTGTTTTTTATACTTAAAAGCAAACAGAAAATATTCACATATGTGTGTGTGTGTGTGTGTGTGTGTGTGTGTGTGTGTGTGTGTGCGTGTGTGCGTGTGTGCGTGTGTGCGTGCGTGCGTGCGTGCGTGCGTGCGTGCGTGTGTTCTATAGTCCATTTTACACCTGTTAGCATCGTGCCTGTTTGCATTACCTTATTTACACCACAAGGCTCCGTACTAAAAGGCTCAGTCTCAGTTCTGTGTGTCATTACTGTATTTAACACCTAACCTAACTATAGGGGAGGGTTTATATACACACATAGATATATACACAAATAGGTATATACAACATTCCATTCCAACAGCAGCTAAATCTCCATCAAACATGCCAGTTTTACTTTCTTCATTGTCTTTCATTCATCTTAAATTCTCTCGCGGCTGCTCGATTTTCCTGTTCCTCCACGTAGCTGATTACCATTACCATTTTCAGGTTGTTAAAACAACGATGTTCTGCATAACGCACATCCCCGTTATTTTATCTACAATCCATGCCCACACTTCCCCTACATACAGACATAGGGAGCACCAACATTTTGAAGAAAATATAAGACTTTAATGTGGCCTTATAGTTGTGAAAATACGGTACATAAATGAACAGCATAAGAAGAGAAGAACCAGTATGTCTTTATTGTTGGATTGTTCAAAAACACACACACACACACGCACACACACATACACACGTGCCATGAAAGGTGATGCTGTGCAAAATGAATGGCATTGTTCAACAAAGATTTCATTCTCAGATTATGACACACTCTGCTGGAGCATTTTGCCCAAAATACAACAGGATATTGCATGCACACACACACACACACACACACACACACACACACACACACACACACACACACACACACACACATAAATATACATGCGTGTAGAGTGCCAGAGTGGCTGTAGGGATCAGAATGATGTTATCTGGTGTAGCTGGTCTTCATACAACCTCCCTCTCTCTCTCTTCATGTCTTTTATCTCTCAGAACTCTCTTTTCTCCTCTTTCTTTCTCCATCTGCTTCTCCATCATCAGATTAGATCTGACTCCCTTCTCCTCCACTGGGCCTCAATTAAATTCTGTTGTTGAGTTTCACGTCTTTCTTTTCCTCCTCTCTCGTCACTCCGTATTCAACTTCTCGCCCCGTTTCTCACCCTCTTATTGTTCTTTTACACTCGCCTGCGTTTTTATAACCTTTTTTTCCTCCCCTTTCATCTTGTCCCCTTTTCACACTCTGTTTTTCCTTTCACTCTTTACTCCTTTGGGGGATTCTCTCTCTTCTCTTTTCCTTCTCTCACTCCATCTTCTTTGTCGGTTTTTATTTGTCAGGGGAAAGCCCCCAAAAAACATTTGTGCTAAATGTGAAACAGGGAAAATCAATCAACCTGGAATACGCCGCGATTCACCAATTAACATCAGGGATTTAAAATATCTGGCATGTTAATTGCCATCAGGAGACAGAAATTATATCTATTTAACCCTTTATGGGAGACATTTTGACAGATTTAACAGCCAAAAAGCAAATTTTGACTATACTGAGCTTATAGAAACGTTCCTATAATCTCAGTATAGACCAGTGGGAGTTATTATTTTATAAGATTCTAAGACTAGAAACTTTTAGTCCTTGAGCACAAAAGGAAAAGTCAGAAATCTTATAATGCATTCAGATGGCAGCTGTGAAGGTCAAATCATTAGTCTGGTTAGAATGTTCTAGGGCTCCAGACTCATTCAAACCACCTGTGGGTAATTATCTCTACAGGTATCAATGCACTTATCTATACAAATAGTGTATTTAATGCCAAGAAATGAATGAATAGAGTGAGAACCTATGAATGAGGTTTGAAAATATGTTGTTTTCTGCCAAGAGATCAAATACTATTATAATAATAATGTAATATAATAATAATAAAAAATGGCCATGAACTCTCAAGAAATGAGATGGTGGTTGCTATCAATGCCAAATGGGAAATGTTGTGTTTATTATTACTAATACAGTTCCTGTAGAAAGTGTGTGTTCCTGTAGAAAGTGTGTGTTCCTGCATAAAGTGTGTGTTCCTGTAGAAAGTGTGTGTTCCTGTAGAAAATGTGTATTCCTGTACAAAGTGTGTGTTCCTGTAAAAAGTGTGTATTCCTGTAGAAAGTAGATAGATAATGAAAATGATTTTTTCTTGTCCCACACAACTTATCCATCCATAAAACGATAGTGTCTGGATTTCCTGAGGGTCAGTGAACGCGTCTTGGAGTTTCAGTGTTTAGTTTATAGATAGAAGAACAGAAGGCAGCACGTGAAGTTTTCTCAGGAAGTTTGTAGTTTTGTGGTTGGCTACGGCCACAGTAGCCTGTGTTAGTGAGGAATAAAGTAGCAGCTGAACCAGGAAACTTACTTTAAAACACGGGTCTGCTGCTTATGAGGCAAGAACACTACCCCCTACACCCCCACAGGACACCTACAGGACTTTGAATGAGAATAATATAAAAATCATGTTTTGACTCTCTATTCAATCAATTGCAAAACAAAGCATACCCACTATCGTTCCATGTCTAAACTATATGTGAAAGTTTAGGTTGATCCAACAAACAGTCACAGAGAAATAAGAGAAACAGACTGACAGATGCTACTTGCTTCATAGATGGTAAAGTCACAGTATTTTTCTAAGTGGTACAGTTCAGTTCCGAAAACTGAACTGTCCAGTAAGATAATTTCTTCTCGTTCCTTTTATTCTATGTGAAAAATAAACCTGTTTCTGTTCTAATAATATCTTAGATGTCATTGAGAATCTATGCATCTCAAGTGTTTACTCAGGTGTTTATTTGTGTTCCATTTATTTTCTGCTGTACAATTTGCATAAAAAGCACCAGATTGGACTGTTGTGAGTTGCCACATGGTGGAAAAAGTCATCATATTTGACCTGCTTTTTTAACAAAAGCTTTTGTCCACATCATGTTGTAGGTGTGCAGCTTTCTGTTGAATAAAACATCCTAGTCCATGGTGCTACTAGTAGAATCACTAACTCTAGTCTATCCAGCCCACTGAACGCAGGGCAGGATTTATTGGTTATTATAATTCGTTCCCCTTCTCTATGAAGTTTGAACATGAAGAAAGGGAGCTCTCAAGCAAATCGTAAAAAAAGGAATTTTACTGTTGGGGGCGATAACACACACACACACACACACAGACACACACACACGCTCAGGAGGACAGGTTTGGTTTTAGGCAGGCAAATATAAATCACCAGGGTTCTCAGACGTGATACTGTCAGGGTCCGACCTTCAAGTAAAATTGAGGTCGGCTCTAATAAAAGCACCAAACTCCGCCGCCGTTCTGGTCGCAGCCCGTCCTCACAAGGACGTTTATTGTCATTGTGGATTTCAGTCACCGAAGGCAGTTTCTCTGAAAACACAGAAAACGCAAAACTTAAGTAATGACCTGATCTCATCGATCTGTGGCAGCAAACTAATAACCCTCTGTGGCATGAGACATTACTTTGACGTGAAATATTAATCAGAATGTTTTCATTATGTAAAATGGCCAACATTTATATACACACATATATATATATATATATATATATATATATATATATATATATATATATATATATATATATATATATATATATATATATATATATATATATATATATATATATATATATATATATATATATATATATATATATATAATGTGTGTGTGTGTGTGTGTATATATGTGTGTGTGAGTGTATATATATATATACATATATGTATATGTGTGTATATGTGTATATATATGTACACACATAAAACACAGTCTCATGATAGATTCATGCTATGTTAGTCAATGGGACTCCATATGTGAATTTTCCATATTTGCATATTAAAAGCATATGGCAACACATCTATTTTAGCATATTAGAATAAAATTTAAACTTCAGTTACCCCAAATAGTGAGTTCAATTTTTTATTGGATGAAACTTATCTAAAATTCTGAAATTAAAAAAAAAAAATTCTGTTGTGAGACAATGATGTTCACATGTCAAATGTCCATATACAGGATCAAAACACTATGCAATAAAGGGTTAAGATTGTAGCCCCTTTTCAGTAAAGAGTTTACCCAAGTGCATTATGGGTTGAGTCAGTGAATCAAACAAAACGTTGTCCGCTAATACGAGATAATTGAAGCTAGTTCCAGCAATGTGGAGAATGTGTTCACATGAAGAAGCTTCACAGCCACTAATGGAAGTCAAGACAGCAAACTGCTGATTACAGTGGCAAATAAAAACCACTATTGTACAGATAATATTAGAAATCCGGCAGCATTATTACTATTGTTTACTCACCGTCATGAACGTTTATAAAATGCTGCAAATGACCGACCAATCAGGTGCAACCTGATGCCATCAGTCTGAGTTATTGTTGCACTGCAAATGACGGAAATAATGGATTGAAATATATCGTTGGCCCGGCCAAGCCATTATAATGTCATAGCCATCATAGTTTCCTAAATATGGCTCATGAAGAATGATAAATGATTCATTGGTTTCAAAACCAGGCTAAATCTTTGTTTAAAGGACACACACACACACACACACACACACACACACAGAATTTCACATCCCCACAAGAAACACTAACTCACTAAAACACTAAATGAAATGCATTTTAGCTCATAAACTCACAAGAAATCCAAGAATTAATGTTGAAATTAGTCATGTAGAAGCTCAGAGAGAGTGTGAGACAGAAACCCACTAGTCCATTAGTGCACTTTAAGCATTACTGAAGTGTTTTTATTCTGTTATTCTGGAGGATTTAAGCGGGAGTCCATCCATCAGGAGGACGCCGGCTTGGCATCCACAGCATCAGTGAAACAAACTGACCGCTGCTCCTTCCAAATAACCGTGAACCGTGCGGCCCTGAGACGTAGAACACGTGGACGCCGGCTTCATGATGTCCTGCTCTGCAGATTCTGCATAATGTACATCCGCCCTGGGAGCTATAATGAACGGGAAAATGAGGCCAGCAGGGTGGTGGTGGGGGGGGGAACCACAGCATCAGATGCATTTTTCACCCACTTATTTCTTAGAAACGTTAATTCACCAGATGCGTCTCGTCAGCCGGTGTCTCGCGAGCCCCGCGGCCGTTTTTCAAGTAACACGGTTTGTCTTTTTTCCCGATTCGCCTCGAACGAGGAGGAAATCTCGTCTTTGGGGCGCCGCTCGGTGGAATCCTCCTCCTCCTCCTCCTGGTAGCTGTTTTTAGACGCTCTCTAGTCGCGACATCACTCACGCAACCTTCTCCCTCATCTCTCGCGCTTCCCTGTCACTTCCATGGCACCCTCTCTGCTACCTCTCCAGCTTTTTATTTTTTTTCCCAGCTCAGAAGCAGCCACAGGGTGTTTCCTTCAGAGCTGCAATTACAGTCAAGGAAAGCTTGTTATCTTCTCTGCATATTCACGTGTGTGTGTGTGTGTGTGTGTGTGTGTGTGTGTGTGTGTGTGTGTGTGTGTGTGTGTGTGTGTGTGTGTGTGTGTGTGTGTGTGTGTGTGTGTGTGTGTGTGTGTGTGTGTGTGTGCGCGGATCGCCCCAGTTATTTTCTGACTGTTTGAGGGGATTTCTCCAAACTGTAGGACACAGACATTTCTCAGGGGTGTGTGTGTGTGTGTGTGAGTGTGTGTGTGTGTCTCCTTCAGTGATTAGGGCCGTCTCTGTCTCAGACTGAGGTTTAGTCTTTTTCTCTCCTGTGGGAAATGCCAACTTGAGGCTCATTTGCCTGCGTCCAGCTCTTTTTTTTAAAGTCTGTACTCCTTTTAACGAGGCCTTCTGGATATGTGTGTGTGCGTGCGTGCATGCATGTCCCCACAAGTCCCCACATGTCCCTGCATGTCCCACAATCACTGTGGAAGTGTACTAGTGTTTAGCAAGACCTTCTGGTTATGTGCATATGTCCCTGCATGTCCCCACATGTCCCCACAATCGCTGTGGTACTGTATTCCTTTGAATGAGACCTTCTGGGTGTGTCCGTATGTGTTTGAATGTTCACACATGTCCCTGCATGTCCCACAATCACTGAACTACTATACTCTTTCTAATGAAATATTCTCGGTGTGTGCATGTCCCTGCATGTCTTTGCATGTCCCGGATGTCCCTGCATGTCCCTGCATGTCCCCACAATCGCTGTGGTACTGTATTCCTTTGAACGAGACCTTCTGGGTGTGTCCGTATGTGCTTGAATGTTCCCACATGTCCCTACATGTCCCTGCATGTCCAACAATCACTGGACTACTATACTTTTTCTAATGAAATATTCTCGGTGTGTGCATGTCCCTGCATGTCCCTGCATGTCCCTGCATGTCCCTGCATGTCCCTGCATGTCTTTGCATGTCCCTGCATGTCCCCGCATGCCCCTGCATGTCTTTGCATGTCCCTGCATGTCTTTGCATGTCCCTGCATGTCGCTGCATGTCTACCATTCGCCGTACTACTGTATTCCTTTTAGCAAGACCTTCTGAGTGTGTGCATATGTTCTTACATGTCTGTACGTGTCCCTGCATCTCCCACAATCACTGTAGTACTATACTCTTTCTAACAGGAAATTCTGGGTGTGTGTGTATGTGCTTGCATGTCCCCACATGTCCCTCCTTGTCCTGCATGTCCCACAACCACTGATGGCTGCAGAGATTGTAACGGGTTGAGCCTGAGGTGGAGATGGATGGATGATGGATGATGGATAGGTGGATGATGGATGTGTACTGTAGCAGCAGGGAAGTTTGATAAAGGGGGAGAACACCTTCACCTTCACCTCAGACTGTTTTCTCACACGTTTCCCCTCTTTCCTACTTTTTTCCTTTTTGTCCCTTCTCTCCCACCGGCCTGTTTGTTCTCTTTTTCTCTCCCTCTGCCCTCCTTCTGTCCCGTCCACTCTCCGTTCCTTTCCCCTCGTCCCGCGCCCTCAGCCCTACGATGCCAACTTTGGTTAGAATTAAGTAAACAACAGAAGACGCGTGTGTGTGTATATATATTTATATATATTTTTCCCCCCAATGGGCTTGCTCTTTATGTCCGAGCTCGTTTGGCTTCGCTGTTCTCTGACCTTCTTCTGGCTTTTGCTTTTTCTGTGACTCTTGTGTGCACACACACACACACACACACACACACACACAGTACACATATACAATCCCTACCTGCTCCCTCCTCTCCACCTCCCCTCCCTCCTCCATTATTCCCTCCCTCCCTCTGTCCTGGTCATGCGTCGGGCAGCGGCGCTCCCATTGACAGATTACTTTCCTAATGGAATTTAATTATTTATCCCTTCCTCGCGGCGATTTAGCCCAGGAAAAAGACCGACAGCAGGAGCGCGAGGGAGGACAGGACAGGAAAAGGGAGGGTGCTCATTTCCTCCAGTGGCAAGAAACTGGATCACCTCCGTTTTGATTTGGAGAAATGTCATTCAGAGGGAGGAGGAAAAAAGCAGGGAGAGGGCTGATGGAGCGAGTCTGTGAGAAAAGAATGGATGACGTGGAGCTGCCAGACAAAAGCAGTGTCTGTGAGTGTGAATGAATGTACGTGAAATATAATGCACAAACACACACACACACACACAGACAGAAAATGTGTTTTCATTAGTCAGGTCGACATCGCAGTGATTCACATTAATTTCCTGCAGACTTGTCTTAACTATAACTACTACAGGCCTGACCCAGTCCTCATGGCATCACTCGCTAAAAAAAACAGGTTGCTCTATTACAGAGCTTCTCAATTATTTTCTGTCCCCCCCATGGAAGAAGAAAACATCCCCCCCACGCATGACTATAAATAGAATAATTTGTCTATAAATTGTTATAAGTACCTCTGCATAACACTGTGTCCTTATTTATGTATAAGAGAATAAAAAAGAAAGAAATATGGACCAACTTACAACAAAGAATAGCTTTATTAACTAACAGAAAAGATTTAAAATTAAATCCTTAATTAAACATTGTTTGACTGACCACGTCAAACCATATGATACTGAAAAATAAAACTACATAAATGGTCTTATCAGTGTGATTGTGGTGTAATGTCTTTAATGTCTTTGTCCCCAACATTTCAGACTCAGTAACACACCGGTCTTTCACAGTGAACCAAGCGCTACAGACGCTTCGTCATATTTCCTCGTCTTAGCTTTGGGAGACTTTCGTTTGTCTCTTTATCTCCGTCTCTCTCCGCCTGTCTTCTCATCCCTGTTAAATATGTTTTCATGGTGTCACTTGGTGTCTACACTTCATACTCATACTCTGTGCTGTATGCTCCCTGTGAACACTCTGCTGCCCCCTAATGGAGTGGAGGTGCAACTGCACTTTATTCTAGGACAGTAAAAAAAATCTAAATAAAAAAGCATGTTCCCAAGGTCAAACCTTGATGGAGCATCACTATTTGAGAACCGCTGCTGTATGTAGTGGAGAGTTTATTTATTTTTCTTTCATTTTTAATTAAATTACTGCACATGGACCAGTTGATTGGCTCATATAGCTGCAGCACAACTTTACAAATCGCTTGTGTTATTATTGAGGTTAAACTTATTACATAACAGCAATCTGAATGTGAACTTAGTATTGTATTATTTCTTAAGTTTCTACATTTTTATGGCTTTTACCACCACCAAAATGAGATAAAACCCTCTGAGTGAAGACTAATTGTACTAAACTGTTATTTCTCTAAAAAGGTTTTACTATAGAAAAGAGCAGAGCAGCTTTTTTTTTTTACAGGAAGTAATTCCCTGAGATGTGAACACACACAGGTGTTAGACAACCTGCCTGAACCACCACACACACACACACATACAATCACATCTTGCTTATTATTTCTTCCTACTTTATCTCCTTTATTTCTCTTCTCTTCTTGACTCGTCTTTGCCTTTCTCTCTTTTTGAGCCTTTGTCACTTTCTCTCTCTCTCTCTCTCTATGTCTCTCTATGTCTCTCTCTCTCTCTCTCTCTCACTCTCTCTCTCTCTCTCTATGTCTCTCTATGTCTCTCTCTCTCTCTCTCTCTCTCTATGTCTCTCTATGTCTCTCTCTCTCTCTATGTCTCTCTATGTCTCTCTATGTCTCTCTCTCTATCTCTATGTCTCTCTATGTCTCTCTCTCTCTCTCTCACTCTCTCTCTCTCTCTATGTCTCTCTATGTCTCTCTCTCTCTCTCTATCTCTATGTCTCTCTATGTCTCTCTCTCTCTCTCTCTCTCTCTCTCTCTCTCTATGTCTCTCTATGTCTCTCTCTCTCTCTCTATGTCTCTCTATGTCTCTCTCTCTCTATCTCTATGTCTCTCTATGTCTCTCTCTCTCTCTCTCACTCTCTCTCTCTCTCTCTATGTCTCTCTATGTCTCTCTATGTGTCTCTCTCTCTCTATGTCTCTCTATGTCTCTCTCTCTCTCTCTATGTCTCTCTATGTCTCTCTCTCTCTCTCTCTATGTCTCTCTATGTCTCTCTCTCTCTCTCTCTCTCTCTCTCTCTCTATGTCTCTCTATGTCTCTCTATGTGTCTCTCTCTCTATGTCTCTCTATGTCTCTCTATGTCTCTCTCTCTCTATGTCTCTCTATGTCTCTCTCTCTCTCTGTCTCTCTCTCTCTCTATGTCTCTCTATGTCTCTCTCTCTCTCTCTCTCTATGTCTCTCTATGTCTCTCTATGTGTCTCTCTCTGTCTCTCTCTCTCTATGTCTCTCTCTCTCTATGTCTCTCTCTCTCTATGTCTCTCTATGTCTCTCTCTCTCTCTC
>JAYKQN010000032.1:1352500-1375000 GCA_036785175.1 Eupleurogrammus muticus
AATGTGTGTGTGAAGTGAGTGTTTACAGCGGTGACACGCGTCTACAGCAGGGGAGTTCCTCAACCGTTCTCTTTCACAGCAGTGATTTGCATCTCATTCATCCAGTTGTTCAGAACTAAGCGCTAAAATATTCTTTTTTTTCCTCTCAAATATTTCAAATATCTCAACCTATTTTGGGTTCAAGTGGTTGAGGAGTCAACGTAAAGTCAGGTTGTAATTTATGGAACAATACTATTATATATATAGTGAATATTAGGTGAGTTGAATTAAGGCAGTGGTTCTCAAATAGTGGGGGGGGGCACGTTTGACCTAAGGGAACATGCTTTTTTATTTTTTTTAAGGTTTTAGAATAAAGTGCAGTTGCACCTCCACTCCATTAGGGGGCAGCAGAGTGTTCACAGGGAGCATACAGCACAGAGTATGAGTATGAAGTGTAGACACCAAGTGACACCATGAAAACATATTTAACAGGGATGAGAAGACAGGCGGGCGACACGGTGGAGCAGTGGGTAGCACTGTTGCCTCACAGCAAGAAGGTCGCAGGTTCAAGACCGCCTTGGGGCCTGGGTCTGGGACCTTTCTGTGTGGAGTTTGCATGTTCTCCCCGTGTCTGCGTGGGTTTTCACCGGGTACTCCGGCTTCCTCCCACAATACAAAACATGCTCAGGTTAATTGGCAAATCTAAATTGCCCATAGGTGTGAGTGTGTGTGTGAATGGTGTGTGAATGGTGTGTGTGCCCCACGATTGGCTGGCGACCATCTGGGGTGTATCCCCCTGCCTCTCGCCATAAATGCGCTGGGATAGGCTCCAGCAGACCCCTGCGACCCCGAAAGGGAATAAGCGGGATAGAAAATGGATGGATGGATGGATGGAGAAGACAGGCGGAGAGAGACGGAGATAAAGAGACAAACGAAAGTCTCCCAAAGCTAAGACGAGGAAATATGACGAAGCGTCTGTAGCGCTTGGTTCACTGTGAAAGACCGGTGTGTTACTAAGTCTGAAATGTTGGAGACAAAGAAATATAAAGTGCAATTGCACCTCCACTACATTAGGGAGCAGCAGAGTGTTCACAGGGAGCATACAGCACAGAGTATGAGTATGAAGTGTTGGAGACAAAGACATTAAAGACATTACACCACAATCACTGATAAGACCATTTATGTATTTTTACTTTTCAGTATCATATGGTTTGACATGGTCAGTCAGAAAATTTTTAATTAAGGATTTTAATTTTATTTGTTAATTTCAGATGCACTTTAAATCTTTTCTCTTAGTTAATAAAGCTATTCTTTGTTGTAAGTTGGTCCATATTTCTTTCTATTTTATTCTCTTATACATAAATAAGGACACAGTGTTATGCAGAGGTACTTATAACAATTTATAGACAAATGATTCTATTTATAGTCACGCATGGGGGGGATGTTTTCTTCTTCCATGGGGGGGACAGAAAATAATTGAGAAGCTCTGAGTTAAGGTGACGAGTACATTATTATGTAATTTATTGCACTGTATTGATCATGTAATTATATAAAACTGTTAAAAGGACAATGACAAAACTGTCATGTGGTTTAATCCCCAAAAATTGGGATATATATAAAATAAATATAAAACACATGACATCAACTAAATTTATATCCATCCATCCATCCATTTTCTATCCCGCTTATTCCTTTTCAGGGTCGCAGGGGTCTGCTGGAGCCTATCCCAGCGCATTTTATGGCGAGAGGCAGGGATACACCCCAGATGGTCGCCAGCCAATCGTGGGGCACACACACCATTCACACACCATTCACACACACACTCACACCTATGGGCAATTTAGATTTGCCAATTAACCTGTGCATGTTTTGTATTGTGGGAGGAAACCGGAGTACCCGGTGAAAACCCACGCAGACACGGGGAGAACATGCAAACTCCACACAGAAAGGTCCCAGACCCAGGCCCCAAGGCGGTCTTGAACCTGCGACCTTCTTGCTGTGAGGCAACAGTGCTACCCACTGCTCCACCGTGTCGCCCTAAATTTATATCCTTGGTGACTAAAATGTAAAAATTTATTATGCTTTTTCGGTTACATAATTTAACATTTTGTAATAAAAATCTCATATTTGTACTAATTAATCAGCTTAGGTATAATGATACATTTTAAATATTTATATTAACTGTGGATTTAATTTAAAATATTTTAAGTGAGTTAAATTATCTGGTACCAAGTTTTTACGATTAAACAACATGAACGTTTTGATATTGTGTTAGATTTAAATAAAAATGGAAGGATTTTATAATTTTATTTTATATCTACAAAAGTCACTTATAAAGCAGTTCATATGAATGTAATACATGTATTTTTCCATAGTCAGCTTTTTTTGTCTAATAATAATAGGGACAATGACAAAACTGTGGTGTAATCCTAAACGTTTGACTCTTAAAATGGTTCAAAAGAACTAAAAACGAGTGTTAACAACTATTTTTATATTCTAGGTGGATTAAATATTTAAAATTGATCGTTCTTTTTCAGTTCAGTGTTAAAAAGTTGTGATTTTTGTAAAAACAAATGGTAAAAATGGACTTTTGAATGACAAGAATTAAATCAAATGGTACAATTTGACTTTATATGTTGATGTTTTTGTACTTTTTGCACCCAGACGTCTGTGCTAGAAATAAAGAATTGTTGGTGAATTTTCCTTTTTTTAGATGATCAAAATAACAAAGCAAAGCAAAAAGTGTCCGTATTTCCCTGGTGTTCTTTCCTGTTCCATCCCCACCAGCCGCCACATCTGGAGGAGGAACCCAGTAATTCCATATAACAGCAGCTTTGGCGACAACCACAGCAATTAGAAGCGCAGCGTCAACACATGGCCGAGGAAAGCTGCAATTAATCCAACATCGTTAGCCACATGCTCGTTAGGCTGGCACCAGGCTTTTATGAAAAATCTCTGCTTTAATCAGTGCTGTAAAGCCTGTTAGCTACAGGGCTGTCCAACATGTGGCCCGGGGACCAGAACCGGCCCAATAAAGGGTCCAGTCCAGAAACATGAAGTTATTGAGCATCTTTCAGGGCTCTAGGGATAAAAGGATTTATTTGTAAATGGTTTTTGTAAACTTCACCTGCTGCTTTAAATACTAAATGTTCTTTAGTGAGTAAATGTTTTCAATTGAAATTTATGCAACAAGTAGTTAATTAATTAATTGATTAATCACTATTAACCACCACAGCCGTTATTTTAATAATCTGTTAATTCATTTGAGTCATTTTTAAAAGGAAAATGTCCAAATTTCTTTAGTTTTCTATAATAGTAAACTGGTCGTAGACTGTTGGTTTGGACAAACATTTTCTGTCAAAAATCACACAAAATCGTGATTTTTTTTTTTTTGTAAAAATAAATGGTGAAAATGGATTTTTAAATGACAAGAAACCATAAACACAAAATGTACATTTTCAGAGACCTGATGAATGAAAGATTTTGACATTCTCATCCTGCCATAATCTGGCAAAAACCTAATTTTTGTAAAAATAAATGAACTAGAAAAAGTTTATGGAACAGTGACAAAACTGATGTGGTGAAACTGTAAAAATCACAGTTTAACTCTGTCTCGGTTTTAAACACTAAAAACACATGATGTCAACTCGTTCTATACTCTGGGTGGATTAAATACATCAAATTTATCATTTTCCTTTTCAGTTACGCCATTTGACATTTTGTGTTGAAAATCGCATTAATTTGAGATTTTTGTAAAAATAAGGACATCAATGACATTTAAATGACAAGAAACCAACAATGTATTAAATAAATGTTAATTAATTAATGACTTTCTCATCTCGCCACCCATGATTGGTCGCTGACACTCGTATCATACCGTGACCTAACTTCTTCTCCTCGTGTCCTCTGCAGCTCTTCGTCATCGACAACGGCGCCGACGACTGGCGCATCGCCATGACGATGGAGCGGGTCCTGCTCATCGCCCTGGAGCTGCTGGTGTCCGCCGTGCACCCGGTGCCGGGCGACTTCAAGTTCCAGTGGCGGGCGCGGCTGGCGTTCTCGTACGCGCCGTCGCAGGCCGAGGCCGACCTGGACATGGTGCTCAGCGTGCCCATGTTCCTGCGCCTCTACCTCATCGCCAGGGTCATGCTGCTGCACAGCAAGCTGTTCACCGATGCCTCCTCCAGGAGTATAGGCGCCCTGAATAAGGTCAGAGGTCGCGTCCGGAGTAGCGTGAAACACATGCACATGCAACCATCCCCTAAGGCAGGGGCGGGCACATCTGGTCCTGGAGGGCCGGTGTGGCTGCAGGTTCTTGTTCAAACCAAACAGTAACACACCTGATCCTACTAATTATTGTATTTACACGACCATAAGACACCGTACTCAAAGGCTCAGTCTGAGTTCTGTCATCACTGTATTTAACACACACATAAGGCACCTAACTATAGGGGAGGGTTTATATACACACATAGATATACACACATAGATATATACACATAAATATATACACACATAGATATACACACATAGATATACACACACATAGATATACACACACATACATGTATACTCACATAGATGTATACACACAAAGATATACACAAATATATATATATATATATATATATATATATATATATATATACACCCACATAGATATACACCCACATAGATATACACCCACATAGATAGATATATATATATATACACATACGTAGATATACACACATGTAGATATGTACACAAATAGAGCAGGAGCTAAACTGAGTTTGGTTGTGCTTTATTTAAGTATTGATTACAAAGTACTAACATTTTTTAATCATCATGGTAAAACACACGGATAAAACAAGCAAAAAATAGAGCGGGTAATGTCATCAATCAAACCATCAAAGTCCTCATCCTCTGTTTCTGATTCCAACAGCAGCTAAATCTCCATCAAACATGCCAGCTTCACTTTTTCACCATCAGTCACCTCCTCTAAATGATGCGTTATAATCCGCTGGAAGTTGCTGTGCTACCATAGTCCTGGCTCTGTGATCCACTGATCCAGTCTCTGCTCTGTGATCCACTGATCCAGTCTTTGATCTGTGATCCACTGATCCGGTCTCTGCTCTGTGATCCACTGATCCAGTCTTTGATCTGTGATCCACTGATCCGGTCTTTGATCTGTGATCCACTGATCCGGTCTCTGCTCTGTGATCCACTGATCCAGTCTTTGCTCTGTGATCCACTGATCCGGTCTCTGCTCTGTGATCCACTGATCCAGTCTCTGCTCTGTGATCCACTGATCCGGTCTTTGCTCTGTGATCCACTGATCCGGTCTCTGCTCTGTGATCCACTGATCCAGTCTTTCCTCCAACTCGTACCACCTGTCTTATGTCTTAAACTCAGCTGTGTAGCTGATTTCCTTCAGTTTAAACTGTGCTTTATCAGCGTGTCTCTTTACCATTTTCAGCTTGTTAAAACAACGATGTTCTGCATAACGCACATCCCCGTTATTTTATCTACAATCCATGCCCACACCCACACCCCTACATACAGACATAGGGAGCACCAACATTTTGAAGAAAATGTAAGATTTTAATGTGCCCTTATAGTCCTGAAAATATGGTACTACTACTCTGCACCTTCATCAGTAGAATCAGGTGTTACTGCCTGGTTGGAACAAAAACCTGCAGCCACACGGCCCTCCAGGACCAGAATTGCTCACCCCTGTATTAAGTCCTTCACCCTCTTCTCCTCCTCCTTTTTCTTCTTCTCTTTCTTTTTCTCTTTGTTATCACTATGCACAGAGACTCAGATGTGAGCCACGGCGCCTCTTTCATAATGCAATATCAGACGGGGGGAGCGTGAAATGGGAAACAAGATATTGCACGCGGCTCAAATGGGGCGTGAAAAAGAAAAAAAGCACTAGAAGGAGATTGTGGCGGCGGCGGCACGGAGGAACGTGCACGGGCCGCGCAGTAAATTACCAGCGCCGGGGTTCTGTAATGACTCTAAGCGATAAACATTATAGTTTAGAAGGGGGCGGGGGTGGAGCTCGTAGCAGAATAATATGCAGAGGAGTGGATTCTGGATGAGTTATCCAGGAGGGTGTGAGTGTATCTGACCCCCGGCAGAGTCGCGTCAACGTGACACGACGAGTCATTTATCAGCTGATTAACCCTCCTGTGATCGTCTGTGGACACAGGGCGACGCCTGGGCCGACCGGTTACTGTTCACGTCACAAAAAGACTGATCAGGACGCTAATTACTAACACACCGTGTGTGTGTGTGTGTGTGTGTGTGTGTGTGATTTAAAGTCACAGTTTCACACTTTGTTTCTCAGATTTTTCTCAGGTGAATCCTGCTCCATAAAATACAAACAGTGATTAAACAACAGAGTTACATGGTTGAATGGTGTTTTAGGGAGTAGTAGTAGTATTAGTAGTACTAGTAGTATTTAGGTGTAGTTGTGTTGCTGTCAGTAGTAGTAGTATTAGTAGTAGTAGTATTTCGGGAATGTTGTGTTGCTGTTAGTAGTAGGAGTAGTAGTATTTGGATGTAGTTGTGTTGCTATTAGTAGTAGTATTAGTAGTACTAGTAGTATTTCGGGAATGTTGTGCTGTTTTGTACAAAGTGTAAAACCCGCTGAGGTGAATCTGTGATTTGTGATTCTGAGCTGAACAAATAAAGTTGAATTGAATTGAGTAACTGCTTCAAACAACAACTGTGATATTAACTTTTAATCTGGAACAAAAAGACACTTTTAGGTGGAATCTTCAGCTGTGAAACAGTGAACAACAAACGTTGATGAACCAAAGAATGAATCAATCGTTTTAATAATCAATATATTAATAAACTAACTTAAAGTCGCTAGTTGAATAATAAATCAAATAAATAATGAGTGACTGGAAGATCAGATTGTTTTTATTGCACCTATTTTTTTCTTTTATTATTTCTCCTCTTTGTGAATTAATAGTGTAAATGTCTTTACGAAAAAATGGAGGAGAAATCTGTACCTGTTGTTATTTATATGCAGTGATGGGAATAATATATATAATTTCCGACAGAAGAGGTTTGTCTGCTGCTCTACTCATGAGTCTTTTTTTTCACAGGTTTCGCAGCTTTTTACACCAAAGACGCGTTCAATGACCCTCAGGAAATCCCACTACTACACACAAAATAACGTGACAGTTACTTACTTTTCCAACTAATTAGGTATTTAAAGTAAAAAAAGTAACGCGCCCATTGTTGGTTATACATACATTCTTTAATTTGTTTGGTTAGTTAAGTCAATGTGACCCATTATTAAACTCAGTTTGACTCCCATAACATTTTTTTTGGTAAGTTTTCATATAAAGACATCAGTTGAGTGACAATCATGTTATATATCCATCCATCCATCCATTTTCTATCCCGCTTATTCCTTTTCAGGGTCGCAGGGGTCTGCTGGAGCCTATCCCAGCGCATTTTATGGCGAGAGGCAGGGATACACCCCAGATGGTCGCCAGCCAATCGTGGGGCACACACACCATTCACACACCATTCACACACACACTCACACCTATGGGCAATTTAGATTTGCCAATTAACCTGAGCATGTTTTGTATTGTGGGAGGAAGCCGGAGTACCCGGTGAAAACCCACGCAGACACGGGGAGAACATGCAAACTCCACACAGAAAGGTCCCAGACCCAGGCCCCAAGGCGGTCTTGAACCTGCGACCTTCTTGCTGTGAGGCAACAGTGCTACCCACTGCTCCACCGTGTCGCCCCATGTTATATATATCAACATTTTTTTTGTATGTTGTACTATTAGAGAACTTTTCTGGTAACTACTTACTGTTTATTATTAATACTATTAATAATGGAATAACTCAGATAACCAACACAACACATGGTTATTACACAGATCACGAATCACTTTTGTTCCATTTTTTGCAGTGAACATGATGCAAAACACATTTACACACCCATATCATGCAATGTGAAACACAACGTGCACGTTTAAAAATCAGCACGTGAATCCGTGCAAGCGTGATACTTCTTTATTCTAAACGCCTGTGAATTCGCTGTGCAACAGATGGCAGTTTTGCACCAAATGTACCTCCATACATTTGGTGCTTTCATACATTTGGTGCAAAACGAACCCTTGAAATGTTGAAAGTGGTGATATTAATGGTGTGTGTGTGTGTGTGTGTGTGTGTGTGTGTGTGTGTGTGTGTGTGTGTGTGTGTGTGTGTGTGTGTGTGTGTGTGTGTGTGTGTGTGTTTCAGGTGCATTTTAACACACGGTTTGTAATGAAAACCCTCATGACCATCTGCCCTGGGACGGTGCTGCTGGTCTTCAGCATCTCTCTGTGGATCATCGCAGCCTGGACCGTACGAGTGTGTGAGAGGTTAGTACCCCCCATCTGGTCCTGTGTGTGTGTGTGTGTGTGTGTGTGTGTGTGTGTGTGTGTGTGTGTGTGTGTGTGCGCGCAGTAACAATGCACTGTGATTGGATGGTGAATTTGGCTGCGAAATTCAACTCAATTGGCAGGAAATATAATCTGGGACATGTGTGCAACATAATCCATCTCTAACTACAGTTTACGGGGGATTTTCCACCTATTGAACCCTTAATTTGATCCAGGCAACAGAGTTGTTACCAATAAATTATGCAAAATTAACACATTGGAACGTGTCGTGCAAAAAGAAAAACTAAGGATATGAACCTTTCATTTTTTCTAAGGTACGTGAAGCAGATTTAACACAATTTTGGGTATTTTTCAACTGCGTTGTCTTTATTGTAGAACACAGAGAAACTAAAATCTCGCCCCTGATTGGATTTAAAAGCCTCTGACTGCAGGAAATGCAAAAAACAAAAAATAAAACATGTCGTCTGAATCGTTGAAAAATCAGACTTTTACAGAGAAATTTGAAGCTTTGTGCAGAATATCCATGATTTTTATCTCCTGTACATGCTCAGAATTTCAAATAACTTTATTTAAAAGCTGCTTTATGATACTTACAAAACACTATGATAAAAATTAGAATACTTCAAGTAAAAATTTAATAATCCATTTTGCAAACAACACATGAAGATAATTGAATGTACAACACATACTGTATAACAAACTTTATAAATATATATATATATATATATATATATATATATATATATATATATATATATATACAGTGGGGAAAATAAGTATTTGAACACCCTGCTATTTTGCAATTTCTCCCACTTAGAAATCATGGAGGGGTCTGAAATTTTCATCGTAGGTGCATGTCCACTGTGAGAGAGATAAACTAAAAAAAAAAATACAGAAATCACAATGCATGATTTTTTTAACAATTTATTTGTGTGATATAGCGGCAAATAAGTATTTGAACACCTGTGTGTCATCTAGAATTCTGACCCTGAAGGACCTGTTAGTCCGCCCATTAGAAGTCCACCTGCATCCATGTATCATCCTTAATCAGATGCACCTGTTTGAAGTGGTTAGCTGCATAAAGACACCTGTCCACCCCATACAATCAGCAAGACTTTAACTTGTAACATGGTGAAGACCAAAGAGCTGTCCAACGACACAAGAGAGAAAATTGTACACCTCCACAAGGCTGGAAAGGGCTACGGAGCAATTGCCAAGCAGCTTGGTGAAAAAAGGTCCACTGTTGGAGCAATCATTAGAAAATGGAAGAAGCTAAACATGACGGTCTATCTCAATCGGAGTGGAGCCCCATGCAAGATATCACCTCGTGGGGTCTCAATGATTCTAAGAAAGGTGAGGAATCAGCCCGGAACTACAGGACAGGAGTTGGTCAATGACCTGAAAAGAACTGGGACCAACGTTTCCAAGGTTACTGTAGGTAATACACTAAGACGTCATGATTTGAAATCATGCATGGCACGAAAGGTTCCCCTGCTTAAATCAGCACATGTCAAGGCCCGTCTTAAGTTTGCATATGACCATTTGGATGATACAGAGGAGTCATGGGAGAAAGTTTTGTGGTCAGATGAGACCAAAATAGAACTTTTTGGTCATAATTCCACTAAGAGTGTTTGGAGGAAGAAGAATGAAGAGTACAATCTGAAGAACACCATCCCTACTGTGAAGCATGGGGGTGGTAGCATCATGCTTTGGGGGTGTTTTTCTGCACATGGGACAGGACGAGTGCACTGCATTAAAGAGAGGATGACTGGGGCCGTGTGTTGTGAGATTTTGGGGAACAACCTCCTTCCCTCAGTCAGAGCATTGAAGATGGGTCGTGGCTGGGTCTTCCAACACGACAACGACCCAAAGCACACAGCCAGGAAAACCAAGGACTGGCTCCGTAAGAATCATATCAAGGTTCTAGCATGGCCCAGCCAGTCTCCAGACCTGAACCCAGTCGAAAATCTTTGGAGGGAGCTCAAACTCCATGTTTCTCAGCGACAGCCCAGAAACCTGACTGATCTAGAGAAGATCTGTGTGGAGGAGTGGGCCAGGATCCCTCCTGCAGTATGTGCAAACCTGGTGGAAAACTACAGGAAACGTTTGACCTCTGTAAGAGCAAACAAAGGCTACTGTACCAAATATTAACATTCATTTTCTCAGGTGTTCAAATACTTATTTGCCGCTATATCACACAAATAAATCATTAAAAAATCATGCATTGTGATTTCTGTATTTTTCTTTTTAGTTTATCTCTCTCACAGTGGACATGCACCTACGATGAAAATTTCAGACCCCTCCATGATTTCTAAGTGGGAGAAATAGCAAAATAGCAGGGTGTTCAAATACTTATTTTCCCCACTGTATATATATATATATATATATATGAGCACATGAACAAATCTACAGGTTTATAAATGAGTTTTACAGTTTATTCTTGATGTTAGTGACACATCTGAAAGCTGCAGAAGCTTCAACAGAAGTAAAACTGTGTGGTTCATTTTTAAAGAATTTGACAGAAATGTCATTTAACTCATTGCACATTATTATGCGGTTTTAGATAGAATGTAATGGACCTGAATATTTTACAGCTGTTCCTGTCTGTCCAAGCTGCTGATTCATTACACTTTTTCCCCTTTTTTTAAAAGTGAAGTGACATATGGTGCTGAGATCACTGTTGGAAACTGTAAATCTTCATTTCCAGTTTACGTTTTAAAGACCGGCAATCTGACTTTATGGGTTTTTGTAATTTTATTTATGCGCCGTCGTGTGGATGGAAAGTGACCACACCTGATGTGCTCAGCCTTTTTTTTTTTGGAGATAATCACGATGCTATGGGACAATGTCCGTTTCATAAGCTTTAATTAAATGCAGCGCTGCTGTAACTGGGGAAGAATCGATTCTGGTCCAAGTTAAACTGATTTATTTTTCTCCTCCCGACCAAACAAAGGAAAAAAAAGTTTACAAGAGTAGAGTAACAAGATGATGTGGTGTAATTGTAGAAAACTTGGTAGCAGATAGTTTAATTCTCTTAAAAAGGTTTTAAAAAATAAAAAAAACATGCAATTACCAAGGTTTTTTATTCTAGGTGGATTAAATATGTAATATTTATCATTATTTTTCAGTTACATCATTTGACATTTTATGTCCAAAAATTACACAAAATCATTATTTTTGCAAAAACAAATGGACAACAACATAAGCACAAGATGTACATCACACATGAGACCTGAGGAATGATTCTTAAATTATTGAAATTATCAGATTATTATGTATTTTAAGACGTTTTTGACTTCCTCATCTCACCAAACATGATGTGTCATTGAGTAATAAAGATTTGACCTTATAGATTGATATATTTGTAATTTTTGTAAATTAAATGGTACAATTTAACTTTATATATTTATTTTTGTAATTTTTATAAATTAAATGGTACAATTTAACTTTATATATTGATATTTTTGTAATATTTGTAAATTAAATGGTACAATTTGACTTCATATATTGATATTTTTGTAGTTTTTCTAAATTAAATGGTATAATTTGACTTAACATAATTATTTTTGTAATTTCTATTAAATAAAATGGTACAAATTGACTTTATATATTGATATTTTTGTAATTTTTATAAATAAAATGGTAAAATTTGACTTTGAAACCTGCATATTTTGTAAAAATAAATAACATAAATGGCCTTTAAATGACAAGAAACCAACAATATTTATAATTTTCATTCGTTTTCAGTTGCACCATTTGACATTTTTTGTTAAACACACAAATATTATATTTTTGTAATTTTTGAAAATTAAATAGTGTAATGCACATTATGTTCCTAAAACCGTATTTGTAGAAAGTTTTTGACTTTCTCATCTCACGAAATGTGTCATTGACTCATAAAACTGCCTCCAACACGTTGAATTCTGCAGGAAGACAACGCGGCATCAAAACCTCCGACTTGCTCACGTCTCGTTTTCCCGTAGAACAGTTTTTGTCGAGACGACGACTTTGTTCCGGATCCGCACCAGGTTGGTTGCCATGGTAACAGAGTCGGGGCATGAATGGCGGAGGCAGGAGCTGCAGCTCGTGTGTGATGTTCTGTGTTTTTTTTCTTTTGCAGGATCCACGTTCTGGGTTTTACCACCAGGGCCAGGGGCCTCTTTTTAACCATTTGCTGAACTCACCCTATGAACGCTGTGGTTTCAGGTACCACGACAACCAGGACGTGACCAGTAACTTCCTGGGCGCCATGTGGCTGATCTCCATCACCTTCCTGTCCATCGGCTACGGAGACATGGTCCCTCACACCTACTGTGGGAAAGGAGTGTGTCTGCTCACTGGAATCATGGTCAGTACCTCGCTCGCCCTCTCTCTCTTTCTCTCTCTCTCTCGATCGCCCCGTTCCCGTGGCGACGCCGTCCTCGCCTCACCCCAGAGGTCATCAGATTAGAGAACACGCCGTCACGTGTGAGCGAAATTCTGTCATTTGTGTAATTTGGGCAATCCACCACCGAATTATCCTGCATCTGTGCTTCCGTGTGTGTGTGTGTGTGTGTGTGTGCATGTGTGTGTGTGTGTGTGTGTGTGTGTGTGTGTGCATCCGTGCACATTATTCCCTTGTCTGTCCTCGTTGCATAATGAAGGTCCCACCTTTCAGGGTGCCATGTACTCCCACTCTCAGCTTCTCTCTCTCTGTTCATCCCTCCATCTTTTTCTTTCCCTCTTTTCCTCTCTCTCTCTCTCTCTCTCTCCCTCCCTGAGGCCATGTGTTTATTTCTATCTATCGTCCATCTGTTGGTATCAGCTCCTCTATCAGCTTCACCTCACAGGTTTTTCCTCCATCCTCATCTCTCGCTTTTTTTTCTGTCTTTCCCCCTTTTTCCATCAACTCATCATTTCTGGCGTCATTTGGATTAAAGGAATGAAACTGGATTTAACCCTCTATTGCATGAAATATTACTAAAACAACATGTTTGGAATGTTTTATGACTTCAAATGGTATAAATATTAGATATATTAAAACAAAGAAAAAGTTGTAGTTTGATGCTGTGTAAGTCAATGTGACTCTATTAGTTTGTTGAACTGGGAATTTTACGTTTGCATATTGTTGATATATGGAAACATCTATTTTAGCACCACAATATAATTGAATTTATTGTAAAAAAAAACAAAAACAAACAAACAAATGAACTATGAAGGTTTTCCAAATTTCTCAATTAAAAGTCAACCTAAATGTTCACAAGGGACTGGTCATGTGACCTCATTAATTGTATGTCCTTTCAAAATAAAAGCCCCCTTTTCACACCTCACTGTAAAACCATAGATTCTTATATCACAGCTTTTTAGACAAATGAAGTTCAGTCCTTGTAAAACACAGATGTGACTGATTTATTCTGAAAGACTGGAGGCAAACCATGTCTTTTTCAAATGTGAGAAAATAAATCTTCTTTGTATTTTTTATTTGTTTGTAACTCTACAGCTAAATGTCAAGTCATTCTAAATTAAATGTGCTAATATGCTTGTTGGCTTTTTGGATTTTTCATAAGGTCAGCAAAAAAAAAAGCAGGATTAGAATAAAAACATGTTACCTGGGATTACACGTCCCAAAGGACATGTGAGCTGAGCGGGGATTTAAGGCTGTGAATGAAAAAAATCACAAAAGCTGAAAGTCCGAGCGCGACGGGGATGATGTTAAATAACAGCGTCACTTTTATAAATCACACACACCGATGAAATGATTTAATTTTTCAGGACCACATCATCAAATTATGCAAAAACCTGCCACTTTGCTGCCGTTATTCATAATATTTTGGAATAACTAAAGGAAATGCTGCTGCACTTAGCTTCTGCTTATGGAAATAATGAAGATTTTAGCTGCTGGTGGAGCTTATTAAAGTGAATGAGAAATAATGACATTTATTATGTGTTCATAAAATAAACCGTCACTCTCAGTTTGAAGAAACACCATCGACCTTAACCTAAACAGTCTTTATATCAGTCAGTTTTGTCATGTCTCGTCGCA
This sequence comes from Eupleurogrammus muticus, assembly GCA_036785175.1. Taxonomy (NCBI): domain Eukaryota; kingdom Metazoa; phylum Chordata; class Actinopteri; order Scombriformes; family Trichiuridae; genus Eupleurogrammus; species Eupleurogrammus muticus. The sequence goes on from JAYKQN010000032.1 coordinate 1,366,904, forward strand.
AATGTTAGGTTGTCACTCGTGTTGTCTTGCCCTGCACTTCCTGTTTTATTTTGAAATGACTCTTCCCCCTTGTGTCAGGCACCTTTGCTTCCTGCCCTTGTGTGTTTCCCGCCACGGTGATTGCCTTCCCCTGCCCTGATTGTTTTCACCTGTGCCCTGTTACCTCGCCTATATATTGTCTGTGTCTCCCCTTGTCCTGTGCCAGTTCGTCACGTCCCATGTGTCAGAGCTAGCGCCCAGCTCCAAGTCCTCCCAGGTTTTGTTCTTGTCTACTAAAGTTCCCAGTCTTGTTTTGTCAGTCTTTCCCTCGTTATTTTTCCTAGTCCTGTTTGTTCCTCGTAAGAGTGATTTTTTGTTTTCCTCGTTAGAGTGATTTTTTGTTTGTTCCTCGTAAGAGTGATTTTTTGTTTTCCTCGCAAGAGTGATTTTTTGTTCTCCTCGCAAGAGTGATTTTTTGTTTACCTCATGTTGAGTGAATCTTTTGTATGGAATTATAATAAAGACTTTTTCTTTTGATTGATCCGTGAAGAGTCGTGCATTTGGGTTCAGCCTCCGGCCCCCCGCCTTGTGTCAAGTTTGGCAAGGTGATAAAGAGAATAACTCAAAAAGAATGATTGAATTTTACAACATAAAACTAGTTGATAGAATATGCTATTAATTAAAAAAATCCTTTTAAGGGAGTTAAACGTTCTGGTACCAAGTTTTTAGGATTAAATCACATTACATGAGCGCGATCCTGCAAAACTTCTTCTTGTGTTTCATCTCAGCATTACCCTCAAAGTCCAAAAACTAAACTTTATCTCTTATTAAATGTGAGCTCATGTGGCATTTTTCACTAAATGGTGAGTTTAGCTGAACTGGAACCATCCACAGCCTTTATATAGAAATGCTAACACGAAAATTACCCAAAAGACACTGTCTGACTGGTCATGTGACCTCATAAATCATATATCCTTCAAAATAAAAGCCCACTTTTCACACCTAACTGTAAAAACATAGATTTTATATCACAGCGTTTTATAAAAATTAAAGTAAAGTAATTGTTGCTGTATGGAAACACTATGAAAAAGAGTTTTAATGTAAAAAGCTTCTTAAAAAGACAAAAGCGGGTGGGTGGTATGATCCTGTTCACTGTTACAGACGACATCACATCCTCCACACGACGCTGACACACACACACACACACACACACACACAAGCTCACTACACTCACACACTGTTCAGAGCAGGTTATTTCCCATTGATCCTGGATCAGTGAGGGGGGGTCAGGAAGGTGACGCCTGGACGTGGGAAAACAAAATGAAAAGAGGATTAACAAAAGCGAAACAGGGTGTGTGTGTGTGTGTGTGTGTGTGTGTGTGTGTGTGTGTGTTAGGTGAGAGATCAGACAACAGGATATTACAATTTTCCTCCTGTTTGTTTGAATGTTTGTAATAAGTTTCCATAGAAAGAAAATTCTCACTGTTGTTACTATGACAACTAACGGAGAGCAACCATGTTGGAATATACCACCTCCCCCAGGCTACCTGGGGGGTGCCAGGTGTGTGTGTGTGTGTGTGTGTGTGTGTGTGTGAGTGTGTGAGTAGCTGTCATAACAACCTAAACCTGTTTGTTGCATCATAAACAGCAAGAAGTGTCTAAAAAAACAAAAAAAACAGGATAACACAGTTAATGAGTGTGTTTATAGTTTCATTCATGTCAATGAACGTGGGTTTATATGTTGTTTTTTCATAGTGTTTCCATGTGGCAACAAATACTTTTTCTTCATTTATAAAAAAAAAGCTGTGATATAAAATCTATTTTTTTACAGTTATGTGTGAAAAGGAGGCTTTTATTTTGAAGGACATATGATTAATGAGGTCACATGACCATTAACCCGTTAGCGACAAGTAATAATTACCAAGACAAAGAAGTCAAAACCCTTTATTATACATTTTGTGTTCCATTTGTACCATTTATTTTTACAAAAATCATGATTTTGTGTGATTTTTGACACAAAATGTCAAATAGTGAAACCTAAAAACTAGTTGCTATCATGTGTTTTTAATCTTTTAAAACCTTTTTAAGAGAGTTACTGGTACCAAGTTTCTATTATTACACCACATGGCAGTTTTGGCGTTGTCCCTTTAGCCGATGTTTGAATTTGTTTTAATAAATAGTTGTGTTTTTATTTTCTTATTTAACGTTGTTTCCCCAGTTTCTCCCAATAGTCTGTGATAAATAGCACAGTATGTTTCTATATGTGGTTTTATATTCAGGTATAAATATTATATATTTAGATATCTGCAACAGGTGGATTAAATATATAATATTTATCATTATTTTTTGGTTACACTATTTGACATTTTCTGTTAAAACTCAAACAAAATTGTGATTTTTTGTAAAAGAAAATGCCCAAAATGGACTTTTAAATAACAAGAAACCAACATGAACACAAAATGTACATTCATAGATCTGATGAATGATTCTTAAAAGTGTGTTTTACAAAGTTTTTGACTTTTTTGTCTTAGTAATCATTACTTGTTGCTGACATGTTAAATGTCTATGAACAAATGTCTATGAACAAAATATATATATATATATATATATATATATATATATATATATATGTATGTATATATATATATATATATGTATGTATATGTATATATATATATATGTATGTATATGTATGTATATGTATGTATATATGTATATATATATGTATGTATATATATATAAAAAAAAAAAAAATTCCCTTCTCACCCTTCCACGGGTGGTCTCATCCACTTTCCAAGCTCGGGTCCTCTACCAGAGGCCAGGGAGCTTGAGGGTTCTCCGCAGTATCCTTGCTGTTCCAAGGACTGCGCTCTTCTGAACTGAGATGTCTGATGTTTTTCCAGGGATCTGTTGTAGCCACTCCTCCAGTTTGGGGGTCACTGCCCCGAGTGCTCCGATCACCACGGGCACCACTGTCGCCTTCACCTTCCAAGCCTTCTCCAGCTCTTCTCTGAGCCCTTGATACTTTTCCAGTTTCTCGTGCTCCTTTTTCCTGATGTTGCCATCACTTGGTATTGCCACATCCACCACCACGGCTTTCCTCTGCTCTTTATCCACCACCACAATGTCTGGTTGATTTGCCATTACCATTTTATCAGTCTGGATCTGGAAGTCCCACAGGATCTTAGCTCGGTCATTCTCCACCACCTTTGGAGGTGTTTCCCACTTTGACCTTGGGGTTGCCAGCCCATACTCCGCACAGATGTTCCTGTACACTATTCCAGCCACTTGGTTATGGCGTTCCATGTATGCTTTACCTGCCAGCATCTTACATCCTGCAGTTATGTGCTGGATTGTCTCAGGGGCCTCCTTGCACAACCTACACCTTGGGTCCTGTCTGGTGTGGTAGATCTGGGCCTCTATTGCTCTGGTGCTCAGGGCCTGTTCCTGTGCAGCCAGGATGAGTGCCTCCGTGCTGTCCTTCAGTCCAGCCCTTTCGAGCCACTGGTAGGATTTCTTGATATCAGCCACTTCAGTTATGTTCCGGTGGTACATCCCGTGTAGGGGCTTGTCCTCCCATGATGGTCCCTCCTCCAGCACCTCATCCTCTGTTCTCCATTGTCTGAGACATTCACTGAGCACGTCATCTGTTGGGGCCTTGTCCTTGATGTACTTGAGGATTTTGGACGTTTCGTCCTGGATAGTGGCTCTCACGCTGACTAATCCTCGGCCTCCTTCCTTACGGCTAGCGTACAGTCTCAGGGTGCTGGATTTGGGGTGGAACCCTCCATGCATGGTGAGGAGCTTTCGTGTTTTAACGTCTGTGGTCTGTATCTCTTCCTTTGGCCACCTTATTATTCCTGCAGGATATCTGATCACTGGCAGGGCGTAGCTGTTTATTGCCCGGGTCTTGTTCTTACCATTGAGCTGGCTCCTTAGGACTTGCCTTACCCTTTGGAGGTATTTGGCTGTTGCCGCTTTCCTTGTTACCGCTTCAAGGTTGCCATTTGCCTGTGGTATCCCCAGGTACTTGTAACTGTCCCCAATGTCTGCTATTGTTCCTTCTGGGAGTGAGACCCCTTCTGTGTGGAATACCTTCCCTCTCTTTGTCACCATCCTGCTACACTTCTCCAGCCCGAATGACATCCCAATGTCTGTGCTGTAGATCCTGGTGGTGTGGATCAGTGAGTCGATGTCTCGCTCGCTCTTGGCGTACAGCTTGATGTCATCCATGTAGAGGAGGTGACTTATGGTTGCCCCATTTCTGAGTCGGTATCTGTAGCCAGTCTTGTTGATTATTTGGCTGAGGGGGTTCAGACCTATGTGTGTGGCATTGAGTCATAGGCTTTCTGGTAATCAATCCAGGCTGTGCACAGGTTGGTGTGTCGGGCTCTGCAGTCTTGGCAGCTGTTCTGTCAACCAGGAGTTGGTGTTTAGCTCCTCTGGTATCTTTGCCAATGCCCTTCTGTGCTTCGCTCATGTATTGATCCATGTGCCCACTTATCTTAGCCGCAATGATACCTGACATGAGCTTCCATGTTGTGGAGAGACAGGTTATTGGCCGATAGTTGGATGGGACTGCACCCTTTGAGGGATCCTTCAGGATCAGGATCGTTCGCCCTTCGGTTAGCCATTCAGGGTGAGTCCCATCCCTTAGCAGCTGGTTCATTTGTGCTGCTAGGCGCTCATGGAGTGCAGTGAGCTTCTTAAGCCAGTATGTGTGAATCCTGTCAGGGCCTGGTGCTGTCCAGTTTTTCATACCTGAGACTCTTTCTTGGATATCTGCCACTGTGATGGTAACTGGATTCTGTTCAGGGAGGTTGCTGTGATCTTTCCTCAGTGCCATCAGCCACTGTGCATCGCTGTTGTGTGATGCCTCCCGCTCCCATATACTTTTCCAGTACCTCTCAGTTTCCAGCCTTGGTGGGTCTGCTCTGTTGTTATTACCCTGCCATTGAGCGTACACTTTCGCAGGTTGAGTTGCGAAGAGCCGGTTTATTCGTCTGGCTTCATTCTCATGTGTGTACCTCTTTAGGCGGCTGGCCAAGGCTTGGAGCCTTTGTTTGGCAGTTTCGAGTGCTTCAGGTATGGGCATCTGTCTGTACCTCTTGGGCACTGGTCTTTTCATTGCACCTCTCTGGGCCTCTGTCAGTTGGCTCACTTCACTCCGTGTTGCCTTGATTTTAGCCTCCAACCTTCGTTTCCATGGTTTCTCATGGCTCCCATGGTTGCTCTTATAGCCAAGCATCTCTAGGATCACTGCTGCTGAAGTGTATATCAGCTCATTGGTTTCAGTGATTGTTGTGGTAGGGATCGCTCTCAATGCTGCATTCACATCTTCCAGGAGACCTTCAGATGGTACTTCACTTAGCCGTTGTAAGTGGCATCGGGGTTGCCTTGTGTTCATCCTCGCCATGATCCTATCTTTCAGGTCAGTCGCTGCCTCGTTCAGCGTGCTCGCCCTTGTTGGGGTTGTGTTCCCAATCTCTGATGGGGGAGTTGGTGTTAACTCCCCTCTGACCTGGCGTCATGGCTCCCCCTTGCCGTAGCATTTGTGTTGTATCTCGTCAATCTCAAGTTGTGATAGCAGCTGCCGTTTGTGGATGTTGGAACACTGAGCTACGAGTTGTTTCGCCGTTAGTCTCGACTGTGGGTTTCGAAGTAACCATTCATCCCACAGTCTTTGCATGTAACCCCTCTGACTAGGGTAACTCGAGTAGTAGCATTCCAACAGAGCCTTGTTCTCGCATCTCAGCCATTTCCGCCTTGTTCCAGTAGCCCACTTCTCATCAAGGTGCTCTGGTTCCCCAGCACCTGACGCAGACCTTGTTAACCCGGGCGACGTCTGAGCCGGTGTCTCATGTATTTCTTTGTCTCTCATCATTGTATGAGGTGGGCAGTAGCCTGAAGGGTCTTGCCCAAGGACCCACACTGGATGCTCATATATACATACATGTACATACATATATACATATATATATATATATATATATATATATATATATATATATATATATATATATATATATATATATATAGCTGGATAGCTCAGTTGGTAAGACACCAGACTTCCATGTATGCTTTACCTGCCAGCATCTTACACCCTGCAGTTATGTGCTGGATTGTCTCAGGGGCCTCCTTGCACAACCTACACCTTGGGTCTTGTCTGGTGTGGTAGATCTGGGCCTCTATTGCTCTGGTGCTCAGGGCCTGTTCCTGTGCAGCCAGGATGAGTGCCTCCGTGCTGTCCTTCAGTCCAGCCCTTTCGAGCCACTGGTAGGATTTCTTGATATCAGCCACTTCAGTTATGTTCCGGTGGTACATCCCGTGTAGGGGCTTGTCCTCCCATGATGGTCCCTCCTCCAGCACCTCATCCTCTGTTCTCCATTGTCTGAGACATTCACTGAGCACGTCATCTGTTGGGGCCTTGTCCTTGATGTATTTGAGGATCTTGGATGTTCCGTCCTGGATAGTGGCTCTCACGCTGACTAATCCTCGGCCTCCTTCCTTACGGCTAGCGTACAGTCTCAGGGTGCTGGATTTGGGGTGGAATCCTCCATGCATGGTGAGGAGCTTATATATATATATATATATATATATATATATATATATATATATATGTATATATATATAGATGTGTATATATATATAAAAAAAAAATATATATATATATATATATATATATATATATATATATATATATATATATATATATATATATAGATGTGTATATATATATAGATGTGTATATATATATAGATGTATATGTACATGTATGTGTATACATGTATATGTGTATATGTGTATATGTATATGTGTATATGTATATGTCCTATTTAAGTAAAAACGTGGAAAATGTTTCTCCGGTGGAAGTGAGGACGGGAGATTCCCTGTTTCCTGCGGCTGAGGTTTAGACGTCTGCAGTGATGAGAGGAGGAAACACCCTGAAACGAATAATCAGAGACACACACACACACACACACACAGCCGGCCCGACAAACCAATCAGTGCCCTGCTGTTTCTGATCGAAACGAGGACGATTTTCAACACACACACACACACACACACACACACACACACCGGCTCATCAGGGCCTTTTTCCCTCTCGTGTGAGCGCTCTGAGGGGTTTCTCCGGCTCTCATCATATTTTATTCATAGATTGTGAACAAACACAAACAGAGTGGATGCGTGTGGACGTGGGCACTAACGTTTCACTGAACAGGCCAAAGTTATTTCTGGCTAAAAACCTGTTTCCTACAGGCTTCTGAAGTGTTTTCTCTCCTCGTCGTGTCCTTTTTTTATTATTCTCTCTCTCGCTGTGAAATGAACCGTCGAGCAGGAAGAAGCACCTCGTACGTTTTTATTAAACACACTTAATCTTAATTGTTGACATATGGGAGATGTGTGACCTCATAACGTGGCTGCTTCTCATCTTTCTGCCGTTATGACTTCCACACACTGGTCTCTGTCCCGTCCCCCCCCCCCCCCCCGTGAGCACCAATTGAAAACGCTGTCTAGTCTGAGAGTTAATCAGGTCTGTCTTCCTCCCGTGTCCCCCCCCCCCATGACTCGGCCCATATGTCCCGTGTGGGTCGAGCTCATGGACCAGAGGAACCGGTTTCTGCCCCCCCCCCCGCTTCCTACAGGCCTCCCCGAGCCTCCTGTTTGACACCATGTAATTCAGATTGACAGCATCTAATTAAATTAAATGAGGAGGTGTCAATCTTTGCTGTGTCCCCCCCCCTCCCTCTATACCAGGAACGTGTTTCCCAGGCGTCGTCGTATAGAGGCGATATAGATGTAACGCCAGATGGGCTGGAAGTGAAAATAGACTTGGCTCGCCCCTCTCGACGAGAAGGAGCCGGAGCGTCGCCGCTAATCCTTGATTTTTCTTCTCCTGCTGTCACTTCGTCATATTTGTCCTCGCTCGCTTCGATCATCTGGGAGTGTTCCCCCGCCAACAGGCAGCGAGGCACTGGTTCCTGACTCTGATCAGCCTCTTCCTCCTCCTCCTCTTCTTCTTCTTCCTCCTCCTCCTCTTCTTCATCTTCCTCCTCCTCCTCCTCCTCTTCTTCTTCTCCTCTTCCTCCTCCTCCTCCTCCTCCTCTCTCAGGGCGC
>JAYKQN010000032.1:1377500-1397500 GCA_036785175.1 Eupleurogrammus muticus
TTGATGTATACACACATAGATGTATACACACATAGATGTATACACACATAGATACACACACATAGATATATACACACATAGATATATACACACATAGATATACACACACGTAGATATACACCCACATAGATAGATACACATGTAGATATGTACACAAATAGAGCGGGAGCTAAACTGAGTTTGGTTGTGCTTAATTTTATTATTATTATTTTATAATAATTTTTTAAAATAAGCACCTCGTACGTAAGTATTGATTACAAAGTACTAACATTTTTTTAATCATCATCACATGGTAAAACACACGGATAAAACAAGCACACAAGTGTGTGTATTTAAAAATAGAGCGGGGTAATGTCATCAATCAAACCATCAAAGTCCTCATCCTCTGTTTCTGATTCCAACAGCAGCTAAATCTCCATCAAACATGCCAGCTTCACTTTCTTCACCATCAGAGTCACTTTCCTCTATATGATGCGTTATAATCCGCTGGAAGTTGCTGCGCTACCGTAGTCCTGGTCTGGATGGAGAAATGGCACCGAAACAAAAGCACCAAGACGGACCTTTTAAAACCATATTTAGCACATATGGTGAATCGCGACCTGCTGGGAAGAGAAACTTCTACATTTTTGTCCTTTCTGAAACAAGCCCTATCACGATATCGCCGCTTTCGCCGCTACAGAACAACATTGTTCGAAGGACGGTGACATTCGCTTCTGGGGGGGGGGGGTGGGTTTAACGAGCCGCTAATTGGCTCCTGGCCTCAACGGCCTGAGAGATTAATGATTGAAGACGTCGTGTGAACATTGATTTACATGGTCGGGGCCACGTCGTCAGAACACGAGAATACGATCACTCAGGGTTTTATGATGAATAATGCAGAGACGGCATCTACATCGTCCTATATGCGCACATGCACACACACACACACACACTGGCTTTCTACTTCAGTGGAAATGTGTTTTCCTGTTTTCCTTCCCTTTGAAGGATTTATAGGAATGTCAATTAAATGCCAGATCCTGCAGCTTCAGCCGATGGACTGAGCTGCTGATAAAGTCAGTGACTGTTGTTTTAAACGTCTCAGGTGTGTTTTACCAACTTTATAAGGAGTTGATCCCCATAAAATATTCAAGGATCCAACTTTTTTTTTTTTGCCGCGCAGCAAAACAAAAAAATCCTCCTTAGACAGCTTTTCCTAGCACACAAATCATTTTAATGTGACTGTTTGTGGCATATTTGACTCTTTCCTGACACGTTTCTCTGTCACTTGAGTGTTTTCTGCTTTTATCCTGAGATCAGAGATGGAGTCGTACCTGACACACTGAAGTTGATGCCTCGAGTTGTGTAGAAATTGGTGCCTTCGACCTGCAGTAAAAACCTCATCTCATCATGAAGTGCTTTGAAAACATTATTCAAAGTTCAATTAACGCAGGTTAATTTAGGTTCAGTGGAGTGAAGCCGTCCCCACCCTTTGATGGGATTAACACGGATGTTAATTAGATAATAGTTAACGTTGCCTCCAAGTCGAAGCGTGTGTGGGAGCTTGTAAAGTGCTTGTGTTTGATGTCCCCACGCGTTTTAAAAGGTGCGTTTTTTAAAAAGGACGACGCTTAAATCAGAGCTGGAGGTTTGTCTGGTCAACACACAGCACTCAATATAAATATAAAAAAAAAAAAAATATATATATATATATATATATATATATATATATATATATATATATATATATATATATATATATATATATATATATATATATATATATATATATATATATATATATATATATATATATATATATTTGTAGCCCCTCCCCGAACCGCCACCTTAACGTGGTGGAGGGGTTTGAGCACCCGAATGATCCTGGGAGCTATGTTGTCGGGGGCTCTATGCCCCTGGTAGGGTCACCCATGGCAAACAGGTCCTGGAAGACGGGTCTGACTAAGAGCGGTTCAGAAGCCCCACATGATGAAAAAGTCAACAACAAGGCCAGTTACGTCGCCCGGACTGGCGTTACCGGGGCCCCACCCTGGAGCTAGGCCTGGGGTGGGTGCTCGGCAGCGAGCGCCTGGTGGCCGGGCCTTTTCCCACGGGGCCCGGTCGGGCCCAGCCCGAAGAAACGACGTGGGGCCGTCCTCCCGTGGACCCACCACCTGCGGGAGGAGCCATGGGGGGCGGGTGCGGAGAGATTCGGGTGGCAGTCGAAGGCGGGGACCTCGGCGACCGGATCTCCGGACATGGAGACTAGCTCTGGGGACATGGAATGTCACCTCGCTGGGGGGGAAGGAGCCTGAGCTTGTGCGGGAGGTGGAGCGTTACCGGCTAGATATAGTCGGCCTCACCTCCACGCACAGCTTGGGCTCTGGAACCCATCTTCTTGAGAGGGGTTGGACTCTCTATTTCTCTGGCGTTGCCCGCGGGGAGCGGCGGCGAGCTGGTGTGGGCTTGCTCATTGCCCCACAGCTCAGCCGCTGCGTGTTGGGGTTCACTCCGGTGAACGAGGGGGTCGCGTCCCTGCGCCTTCGGGTCGGGGACAGGTCTCTCACTGTTGTGTCGGCCTACGGGCCGAACAGCAGTGCAGAGTACCCGGCCTTCTTGGAGTCCCTAGGAGGGGTACTAGATAGTGCGCCATCCGGGGACTCCGTTGTTCTCCTGGGGGATTTCAACGCCCATGTGGGTAACGACAGTGACACTTGGAGGGGCGTGATTGGGAGGAACGGCCTCCCCGATCTGAACCCGAGCGGTGTTTTGTTATTGGACTTCTGTGCTAGTCACAGCTTGTCCATAACGAACACCATGTTCGAGCACAAGGGTGTCCATCGGTGCACATGGCACCAGGACACTCTAGGCCGGAGGTCGATGATCGACTTTGTCATCGTGTCATCTGACCTCCGACCGTGTGTCTTGGACACCCGGGTGAAGAGAGGGGCTGAGCTGTCAACTGATCACCACCTGGTGGTGAGTTGGATCCGCTGGCGGAGGAGGAAGCCGGACGGACCTGGCAGGCCCAAGCGTATTGTGAGGGTCTGCTGGGAACGTCTGGCGGAGCCCTCTGTCAGGGGGGTCTTCAACTCCCACCTCCGGGAGAGTTTCTCCCTGATCCCGGGGGAGGTTGGAGACATGGACTCCGAGTGGGCCATGTTCTCCACCTCTATTGTTGATGCGGCTGCTCGTAGCTGTGGTCGTAAGGTCCGTGGTGCTTGTCGCGGCGGCAATCCCCGAACCCGGTGGTGGACACCGGAAGTAAGGGATGCCGTCAAGCTGAAGAAGGAGTCCTATCGAGTCTTGTTGGCTCGTGGGACTCCTGAGGCAGCTGATGAGTACCGGCGGGCCAAGCGTGCCGCGGCTCGGGCGGTCGCAGAGGCAAAAACTCGGGTTTGGGAGGAGTTCGGGGAGGCCATGGAGGAGGACTATCGGACGGCCTCAAGGAGATTCTGGCAAACCGTCCGGCGCCTCAGGAGGGGAAAGCAGTGCTTCACCAACACTGTTTACAGTGCGGGTGGAGAGCTGCTGACCTCGACTGGGGATGTTGTCGGGCGGTGGAAGGAGTACTTTGAGGATCTCCTCAATCCCACTGTCACGTCCTCCGAGGAGGAAGCAGAGACTGGGGACCCAGGGGCGGACTCGTCCATCACCCTGGCTGAAGTCACTGAGGTGGTTGGCAAGCTCCTCGGTGGCAAGGCTCCGGGGGTGGATGAGATCCGTCCTGAGTACCTCAAGTCTCTGGATGTTGTGGGACTGTCTTGGCTGACACGTCTCTGCAACATCGCGTGGCGGTCGGGGACAGTACCTGTGGAGTGGCAGACCGGGGTGGTGGTCCCTCTGTATAAGAAGGGGGACCGGAGGGTGTGTTCCAATCACAGGGGAATCACACTCCTCAGCCTTCCCGGTAAGGTCTATTCCAGGGTGCTGGAGAGGAGAATCCGACCGATAGTCGAACCTCGGATTCAGGAGGAGCAGTGTGGTTTTCGTCCCGGTCGTGGAACACTGGACCAGCTCTATACTCTCCATCGGGTCCTCGAGGGCTCATGGGAGTATGCCCAACCAGTCCACATGTGTTGTGTGGATCTGGAGAAGGCATTCGACCGTGTACCTCGTGGTGTCCTTTGGGGGGTGCTCTGGGAGTATGGGGTCCGGGGCTCTTTGCTAAGGGCTGTCCGGTCCCTGTATGACCGGAGCAGGAGCTGTGTTCGCATTGCCGGCAGTAAGTCAGACCTGTTCCCAGTGCATGTTGGACTCCGCCAGGGCTGCCCTTTGTCACCGGTTCTGTTCATTATATTTATGGACAGAATTTCTAGGCGCAGCCAGGGGCCGGAGGGGGCCTGGTTTGGGAACCACAGGATTTCATCTCTGCTGTTTGCAGATGATGTTGTCCTGATGGCTTCTTCGAGCCAGGACCTGCAGCAGGCACTGGGGCGGTTTGCAGCCGAGTGTGAAGCGGCTGGGATGAGAATCAGCTCCTCCAAATCCGAGGCCATGGTTCTCGACCGGAAAAAGGTGGTTTGCTCTCTCCGGGTGGGTGGTGAGTCTCTGCCCCAAGTGGAGGAGTTCAAGTATCTCGGGGTCTTGTTCACGAGTGAGGGAAGGATGGAGCGTGAGATTGACAGGCGGATCGGTGCAGCGTCTGCAGTGATGCGGTCGCTGTATCGGTCCGTTGTGGTGAAGAAGGAGCTGAGCCGGAAGGCGAAGCTCTCGATTTACCGGTCAATCTACGTTCCTACCCTCACCTATGGTCATGAGCTTTGGGTAATGACCGAAAGGACAAGATCGCGTATACAAGTGGCTGAAATGGGCTTCCTCCGCAGAGTGGCCGGGCGCACCCTTAGGGATAGGGTGAGGAGCTCGGTCACACGGGAGGAGCTCGGAGTAGAGCCGCTGCTCCTACACATTGAGAGGAACCAGCTGAGGTGGCTCGGGCATCTGCTCAGGATGCCTCCTGGACGCCTCCCTAGGGAGGTGTTCTGGGCATGTCCCACCGGGAGGAGGCCCCGGGGAAGACCCAGGACACGCTGGAGGGACTATGTCTCTCGGCTGGCCTGGGAACGCCTTGGGGTCCCACCGGAGGAGCTGGAGGACGTGTCCGGGGTGAGGGAAGTCTGGGAGTCCCTGCTTAGACTGCTGCCCCCGCGACCCGGCTCCGGATAAAGCGGAAGACAATGGATGGATGGATGGATATATTTGTAGGTCTGTCTTTGTCAAGCAGCTCTCCAGGCTGGGAAAAACAAAAAGACATGCTTTCCTGCAGGCTCTGATGCCAGTGTCTCCCTCCTTTTAAATACTGAATGTCAGTTTAATGCCACTGAATACAGCGTTGGTGAATAATAACGATCAGTTTTTTCCAGAACACTTTTAGACGTCCCTGGGGGGTCTGTTGGGACCTGGGAGTGATCTGACCCCCCCTGAAGCTTCCACTCAGCAGAGAGAAAAGAACCCCCCCCCTGTCTGGAGCCATTTAATTCACACACAGGCCAAATGGATCATTATTAGTGCAGCCGTATTGTGACACCTTCCAACATTATTTGACACTCAATGAGTGCATTTACACATCCCTCACCTTTTTTTTTAACCAGTTATTTAACCTAAGAGCACCTTTTTAACCGTCTATTATAGAGCGTTACTCTCTGCCAACAATTACTTTAGCTCAATATTACTAAAAAGCAGTAAAATAAAATCCATGTTTTACTGTTTAGCTGTAAAAATCAAGTGTTTTTTTTTTTTTTTTTTTGAAGGACAAAAAAATAATCACATTATATAACCAGGAAATACTGCTTCCATCTCTGTTTTACATGGACTGACAACAATCTTCTGAACCCCGGGGGCACATTTGTTGCAGTGAACCTGAATATCACAGTTCATCCTGGGCCAGAATTAGAATTCTCCTATATGATTTGCATGGCGTCGCCATATGGTAACGCTCTGCGATGGATGGTTCATATGGTTTTCTCCGGGTTGTTGGGTAACTACTGACCTCATTCTGGAGAAATGTGTGAAACCACCAGTCAAAGCCGTTTTTACTGTTTTTAAGGAAATCTTCTATAAGACTTTATTGATTTATCTGATTCTTTTATCTAATGCTCCTCAAATCTCCAGCTTTGGACAGTGAGATGCTGATATTGGTCCCCTATGTTACCGTGGCACACCTGGATGAGGTTGTTGCCACGGTAACTGGCATCTTAAAACACCACAGCGTCTAATTACTTATTGCGTACATGGATCATTAAGGATCCTCTGGGCAGCTCAGACTTTCCTCTGATGTTCAAACAAAGTCTCTTTCTCTATAGAAAAATCGTGGAAACCACGCAAGGTTTTTATATTACTAGTGTTATATTTCCTGTATAAAAGTAGATGATTTGTTCATGTCCCACACACTGCTCTGATAACCACAGTATGTGTAGTAAATTGTGAAATGATAATAAATCTTTAGTTTTAATATTCACAACAACTTCTCTCTTCATAAAACGATAGTGTCTGGATTTCCTGAGGGTCAGTGAACGCGTCTTGGAGTTTCAGCGTTTAGTTTATAGAAAGAAGAAAAGACGGCAGCACGTGAAGTTTTCTCAGGAAGTTTGTAGTTTTGTGTTTGGCTACGGCCACAGTAGCCTATGTTAGTGAGGAATAAAGTAGCAGCTGAACCAGGAAACTTACTTTAAAACACGGGTCTGCTGCTTATGAGGCAAGAACACTACCCCCTACACCCCCACAGAACACCTACAGGACTTTAGGTTTGTAGGTTTGGGGTTGCTGTAGGATAGTGGGATATGGAAGTGGAGGGGTTTAAGTTTTTATTTAGTAAAGAAATGCTTCAGCTAGGACTCAAACACGGGTCTGCTGCTTATGAGGCTAGAACACTACCCCCTACACCCCCATAGAACACCTATAGGACTTTAAGATTTAATGAGAATAATATAAGAAGAATAATCATGTTTTGACTCTCCATCTGAATAAATAACCAAAGATGCATAGAAAAACCCATCTTTTACCGAAAGGATACCCCCCATCGTGTCATGCACAGACTGACAGACATTCATTGATTTATAGATAGATTTTTTTTTCCGGTGTAAACTAATGCTGTTTTCTGACACCAGAGAGTCATATATAGTTCTGATATAAATTCATTCACATATATATATATATATATATATATATATATATATATATATATATATATATATATATATATGTATATATATATGTATGTATATATATATATATATAGTGACATTTGTTTGGACTATTTCTAATTACACTGATTGATTCATTATGTCATCAGTTCAACATGCTGGGAATGGGAACCCCTTGTTTAAACAGATTTCTCATGTACCTGCCATAAGGTTTGCAGTGTGGGGTTGGGTGTGTGTGTGTGGGGGGGGGGGGCAGCAGAACAGATCTTTGACCCAAACCAGCCATATGGCCCAATCACAGTTTCCCATGTACGAGCCATATGGTCCAAGAATGCTGTCGCTTGGTTTCTGCTGGAGTAACCTGAGCGGTAAATGTCCTTTTTACCTGCATTTCTGTCAAATTTACCATAAATTGCAGAACAGCCTGTGATTATCACTGCCTGTTATCTTCATGTGCAAACACCTCCTGGTGTTTAAATGAAAGGTGAATGTAATTTAAAGTGAATTAAAGCGGCTCTAACAGGCTGCACCGCCGGACACATGTTGGAGAGATGCCGTCGTTCATCACGTTCTTCGCTCACCTCGCGGCAGATTAATCACCTGATAAACAGGATTTGACATATCAATTTACCAAATGGCGCGTTGATATGGGGGGATATTAAATCTGCTCTTCGGGAACACGGCTGAGATTAAAACCACAGGATTTTTCTTTTTTTGGTTTTCAAACACAATCCAGACAACTCTTCTTTTGGGTCATTTTTTAATGCATTTATAAAACCTCCGAAAAGTTTTTTGTAAAAAAAGAGGATATCACCAGCTGTCTGAACCCGATGACATGTCACGATGCTTCTTTATGACGTTGGCAGCTCTGTTTTTACATTATAGACGTTGGTTAATCCTGTTGATACACATGTGAGAGGAGGCTCGTCTTCTGACTCCAAACATGTCCATGCAAACCACGATCATAAACACGCTTTATCTCGTTGTGTCTATTCACTACGAGACGTACACGCTGTCCTATATTTGAATATCTTCTCTGTATATAAGCAAATTAGCTTTTTTTTTGTTTGACTTCCTGCGTGTCATTGAAAACACATCTGCACAAGGCCCAGGGCCCTTCTCTCTTCATCTGTGGCCAATAGTGTGTGTGTGTGTGTGTGTGTTTGTGTGTGTGTGTGTGTGTGTGCGCGCTCCTTGACTGCGGTGGATGCTGCTGATTAGCCGAGCTGCCGGGGTCTTTTTTGTGCTCCTCAGACGGGGGTATAATTGTTCTTTGTTCAGTGCTCAGCGTCTCTTTGAAGTGTCTCATTCAATTTATGCCCTCGGAGATTCTCTCTCTTTTTCTTTTCCCTTCTCTGTGCTACCCACCCACGCCTTTTCTTTTTTTTTTAACCAGGTGTCAGACCCCTGTGTCTAATCACATAGCAACCTATAGACACTCACTGTACAAGAAACATGGATACCTATAGGTTACCCTAACACAGTGGTTCCCAAATAGTGAGGCTCCATCAAGGGGGGCATGTTTGACCTCAGGGAAAATGCATATTTATTTTTTTAATTTAGATTCCTTTTTACTGTCCTAGAATAAAGTGCAACTGCACCTCCACTCCATTAGGGGGCAGCAGAGTGTTCACAGGGAGCATACAGCACAGAGTATGAGTATGAAGTGTAGACACCAAGTGACACCATGAAAACTACTACTAAATATTTAACAGGGATGAGAAGACAGGCGGAGAGAGACGGAGATAAAGAGACAAACGAAAGTCTCCCAAAGCTAAGACGAGGAAATATGACGAAGCGTCTGTAGCGCTTGGTTCACTGTGAAAGACCGGTGTGTTACTGAGTCTGAAATGTTGGAGACAAAGAAATTAAAGACATTACACCACAATCACTGATAAGACCATTTATGTAGTTTTATTTTTCAGTATCAGATGGTTTGACATGGTCAGTCAAAATGTTTAATTAAGGATTTAATTTTATTTTTGATTTTCAGATGCACTTTAAATCTTTTCTGTTAGTTATAAAGCTATTCTTTGTTGTAAGTTGGTCCATATTTCTTTCTTTTTTATTCTCTTATACGTTATAAGGATACAGTGTTATGCAGAGGTACTTTATTGATAGTCATGCAGGGGGGGCGCGACAAAATAATGGAGAATCACTGATCTAACGTAATCATGATGCCTTTCTCTGACATTTTAAATCAGTGTTTTTATTGAATCACTGCGACTTTGCGTCCAGACAAAAAAAAAGGATAAAAATGTCTAAATGACCATCAGGCTTTAAGTGAGCGTCATTACCTGCTCTAATGCGCCTCATCTGCAGGGAGGAGGATTGTCAGTACTGTTGTTTCTGTCGATTGTTGCTGTAATTAAACGGGAGATCAGTGCTTTTAATGAACCTGTGGTGGTTTCACTGGGTTGTTCTGGGCCTTCCTACGTGGTGCAAACTGGCTGAGGGAGGAGGGAGGAGAGACTCCTGTTGGTTGGTTCTCGTTGGCAAAGCTCCCCGAGGAGAGGAGCTGCTTATACGTGCATGAAAAGCACTGGCACACACACACACACACACACACACAGACACACTGAAAAGCATTGGCAAGCAGGGAGATGTGTAGAGGCAGAAACAAGAATGAGGAGAAAATTATGGTTTGGTTGGTTTCTTTGCATGTAGACAATGGAGAAAAAAAGAGAAAAGAGGACAGGGCGAACCTGTTGATAACATGATTGTGTGTGTGTGTGTGTGTGTGTGTGTGTGTGTGTGTGTGTGTGTGTGTGTGTGTGTGTGCGTGTCATCCCTGGAGCAGATAAAGAACGCGGCGGCTAATGTGCTCAGAGAGACCTGGCTCATCTACAAACACACCAAGCTCCAGAAGAAGATCGACCACTCCAGGGTCCGCAAACACCAGCGGAAGTTCCTGCAGGCGATACACCAGTGAGAGAACACACACACACACACACACACACACACACACACATGATGCACCCACACACACAAGCACATGCACAAAAAAACGGTTGAACTGATGATGCCTTTGAAATCAGCTGCACTTTTTATGTCCACCCACAGTTTGAATCAACTGTGTATCAGATATAGTGCATGAACACACACACACACACACACACACACACACACACACATGCACGCATGCACAACACACACACACACACATGCACGCATGCACAACACACACACACACAATGAATCATCTTCTACTAAGGGCAGATACAGCTGTGGGTCTGGATGATCAGAGCTATTAGAGAGACTCGTGAGCATATTAGATTTGTAGATTGTTGTTTTATTCTAAAACATGGTTTTAGAATAATTCGTGGTTCTATGACCAGTTTTCAGGTGTTTCAGAAACCAGTCGTCACTTCCTAACAGAGGAACCACAGGGTTTGTTGTTTGGTGAAAACACAGCTTGATTTTTTCCTCTGGTTGTTGTGTTGTGTGTTTTGGGACTGAGTCACCTCTAAATGTTTTAATTGGACTGCAGGCGTTTTTACCCTAAAAAAACAGGACCACACTGGGCCAAAAAGCCCTGCAGCAACGTTTTAGTATTGTTAAATCCTGCTTTAAATAAGTAAATGTTGAGTACGTAGTCCTTATGAAAAAAAACTGCAGTTCATAACAGGAAAACTTTTTTCTGCAGTAATGCATTTTCAGGTCCAAAATATTATAGTAAAAGACCAGTAAAGTGCAACTTTTTTTTGCAGTATGCAGTTTTTAGTGTGCAAAATGTGTGCACTGTATTACTGCAGTAATACTGTGTAGAAAAAAATGCAATTTTCATACTGTGCAGGATTTTTTTATAAGTTTGTTCTGTTGAAATTGAATTACATGTAAATATATAAATATATTAAGTTTATTTTCGGCAGATATTGAGTCAAATCTTTTGTTTGTTGAAAATTCTGACTAAAATTTTTGTCATATGGAAAAAATCTATTTTAGCATATTAGAGAAATTGGAACTAAATATAAAAAAATGAATGAAATTACAAATCTGCTGAATGCTGGTTTTACTTCAATCAATTTTTATAATATGATTGTATATATTCTGTCCCTCTTTACTCCCATTGAAAGTGCATTATGAAGAAAACATGAAATAACAACCATATGTGTATGAATCAATTAAATTAGGACTATAATAAAAAAAGAAAATTACTTGATTTTTCCATAGTTCTGCTGCCTTTTTAAAGCCTCTCACACTCCTTTTTTATTTTTATGTGATATTGTGTATTGGAAAATTAAAGTCCTACAATTTGGTTGGTTCAGTTAGTGATGGTGTGACTGACTTTGACATTAGTGTTAATGGTCAGTGTCAAGACTTTTGTTTCACGACAGACTAAGAAAAAAATGTGATGCTTTATGCCTTAAATTCTCTGATTATTAGTTTGATTTCAACAAAAGATGAACTTTAAATCAGCTTCTGTTTTAAAAAACTCAGGAACACATCATGTTCCTGCTGCGATGGTTCAGTGAAAATGAAGCTGAACGAGACAAGGTGACCGTGTGTGTGTGTGTGTGTGTGTGTGTGTGTGTGTGTGTGTGTGTGTTTCTCTGTTTGCAGATTACGGAGTGTAAAAATGGAGCAGAGGAAACTCAGTGATCAAGCCAACACACTGGTGGACCTCTCAAAGGTGACACACACACACACACACACACACAACCAAAGGTTTAAAGCTCATAACATACCTGACGTGCCTTTACCCCCCCACCGCAGCATCCCTCCGTTGCCATGCTGACCTGCCTTTTTCCGTGGCTTTGTGTCGCCTAGCAACCAGAATAAGTGTTAAAACAGGGATGACTGAGTGAGAGAATGAGGAGGAAATGAAAGGAGGATGGGGAGTGCTCATGGTGACTGTGTGGGTGTTTGAGTGAGAGTGCGAGCACAATGTGTGTGTGTGCACGTGCGCGTGCACGTCCCTTTATTCTCTCTCTCCTTTCTCTTTCTTCAATGTTCTCACACGTCCCTGCAGCCTCTTCTGCTACTTCCTCTTGGACATTTTTTTCTTTCTTTCATTTCTTTTTCTCCCCCCTCGAACCCATTCTCCTGTCTCCTCTGATTGTGTTTAAAACCCTTGTGCCCCCCCCTGTCCCCCCTACCCCCCCCCCCAGATGCAGAGTGTCATGTATGAACTCATGTCGGAGCTGAACGACCGCAGCGAGGACCTGGAGCGGCAGATGTTGTCTCTGGAGCAGCGCGTGGAGCAGCTGACGGCCGGCTTCAACGCGCTCCCCGCCCACCTGTCGGCCACCCTCAGCGCGCAGCACGCCGCCCTGGTGCACCTGCTGCAGGAGCGGGACGGGGGGGTCGGCGGCGGGGGAGGCCGAGCCGCCGTCCCTCTGTCCAGAGCGGCTTCCTTATCCGCAGCCCCCGCCGCGGTTTCTCCGGTCCAGCTCGCCGCCGCCCCCCCTCCCCAGGCCCCGCCCCCCCAGCCGCTCCTGTCCCAGGTTCCCACCCTGGCCCTGGAATCGCCGCCGCCGCCGCTCAGCCCGGACGGCGGGGGCATGGACGCCAGCGCCTGCTGAGGAAAAAAACAGGAGAGAGGACAAATAACAGCGAGGAAACAGGTAGAGGGGGGGGGGGGAAACATCGGGGGGGGTGAAGATGATGAGGATGATGATGAGGAGGAATAAAGGGATCCAAGATGGAGTGCGACGATGAGCGATGAGACGCGTTAGGGACTCGGGGGGGCGAGTTCCCTCCAAGAGCAGAGGAGGAAGAAGATGAAGAAGAAGAAAAATGGAGATTAAACGGAGACTCTGAAAGGTGCAGGGGGGGGGGGGTGTCAAGAGGGTGAGGGATGGAGGAAGAGGGGGGGGTAACGAGGAATAATTATCAGAACTCAGAATCCACTCCAATTATTTAAAAAGGCCTTTATTCTCTCTTATCTCCCCCCCCCCCCCCCCACCTCCACCCCCACAGCCCCCCTCCCTTCATCAGGAATTAATGACCATGACTTTTTATCCTTATGATGTATTTTATATCTGAATGCTACTTGTGTGTTTACGATTATCCCTTTAACGGAAGGTTCGAATCAATACGACCACGATTTCAAAAAGTTAGTTTCATGCACCACGCACACACACACACACACACACACACACACACACCTCTTCATCCATGCAATACAAGTTAACACAGCACAAACATGGACGACACAATGAATTAATGCACTAAACCTCCAGATAAACATTCAGCCTATACTGCCAAGCACTGGATGCACTGCCCCCCCCCACAGAGCACTGCCAAGCAACGTAGACACACTGTACAAACCCGTAATGTTCATCCAGATGCCTCCTTGGTTCTTTCCTTCCGTGCGTGGCTGTGAGCTGATGCAGTAGTTTAGACTCCACAAAGCACAGTTGTGACACTTAAGCTGTTCGATTGTTTCCTGTTCACTGAACTCCACGGATCCCACATCGAGTAGAAATAAGTCGACATGATACGAGTGAGTCATCACGACGTCTGTTTGTGCTGAGGAAAGACAGCAGAGGATGTTGAAGCAGCTGCCACAACTGCAACAGGACTTTATTACTGCATATTACTGCGTATTACTGCGTATTACTGCGTATTACTGCGTATTACTGCGTAATGTTGCATACTGTCAATTTAATCACGGATTTGGTTCGACTGACATTAACCCTCTATTGCATGAAATATTATTTAGACATGGTTAAAAATGTTTTTAATTGCATAAAATGGCCTAAATAACAAAAATTAATTATCTATATAGTTTTAAAACTACAGTCTCAGGATAGTTTCCATTCGGTTTTATGCACTAGGAATTTTCCACTTTTGCATATTGTCATCAAATAGCAGCAAATCTACTTATAATAATATTTAATGTTATATAATATTAATATGACATTGAAATTGAATTACATATTTTTACATATTGCAATAAGCAAATATCAAACATTAAAAATCAATTGAAAATGAAATAATAATAATAATAATAATAATAATAATAAGTTCCTTATCCCAGATAGTACTGCAATTTTACTGCGTATTTCTGCGTATTACTGCGTACTGTTGCATATTGTCAATTTAATCATGGATTTGGTTTGACTGACATTAACCCTCTACTGCATGAAATATTTAGTTATATAATATTAATATGACGTTGAAATTGAATTACATATTTCAAAAGGCAAAAAACAATTTGCATTTATTGCAAAATTTTCCAGATTTCTGAGAACATGTTTTGAGACATTGATGCTCACATGTCAAATGTCCATGACAAAAGGGACTGGTCATGTGACCTCATGAATTGTAATGTCCTTCAAAATAAAAGCCCCTTTTTACATCTAACAGATTGTGTAAAAACAGATTTTATATGACAGTTTTTTTATATATATAAATATGAAGATAAAGTAATTTTTGCTGTATAGCAACACTATGTAATAGAGGGTTAAAGTTTTCCTGTTGGCTTTGCTGTGCTGAAACCAGATTGTAGGAGAGTTTTTTTTTTTTTTTATCTGTGACCTTTTCTTACACTGGAAACACCCCATTAATAATCGTATGAAAGTGCATTACATTACCAGTGGCCGATTTAATGTTCACGATGACGTTGCGTCTCTTTGTGGAACTCGACACAAACCTAACCGGCTTTCATTGCATTCAAAAAAAAATTTTAAATATCAAAATTCAAAATTTTTTATTCTTCAATAATAAATTGTCTTGTTTTTTATAGAGCTGAAGTCATTGCAGTCAGGGTGATTAACCCTCTATTGCAGGAATTTTATGGTAAAAATGTGAATTTTTCTTACTTCAAATGGCCTAAATAATATATTATATATATATATATATATATATATATATATATAAACATACAGTAGTCTCAGGATAGTTTGATGCTATGTAAGTCAATGTGACTCCATTAGGAATTTTGCATATTTGCATATTGTTGTCATATGGCAACAATAATAATAACCATAACACCAAAATAAAGCATCAAAATTAGATTAAATGTAAAAAATAATAATATTAAAATTAAGGTGTTTTATTTACGCCAGATCGCACGTTAAATTTTTTATTTGTTGAAATCTTTCCATAATTCTGAATAAGGGACAACCTTTGGTCATGTGACCGCATAATAAATTGTATGTCCTTCAAAATAAAAGCACCCTTTTCACACCTAAGTGTAAAAACATAAATTTTATATCACAGCTTTTTAGAAAAAGGAAAATAAAGTAATCGTTGCCATGTGGAAACACTATGTAATAGAGGGTTAAGCATCTTATGAATCTATTATTTTATTCAATTCAATTAAAAAATGTATATTTATTAATTATTTAAAAATCCAACACTGATTTATGTGTGTGGTTATAAGTCGATGTGATTCATATTTTTTTTCTCCATGAAGGGATGAGGACCTCACTTTACTGCCCTTCTTTATTTCAGGCCCAAAAAACAACACATACACACACACACACACACACACACACACACACACACACACAAAACTCACTGTCATCATGAATGTATTCTGTTAAAAAAGAAATACACTCAAACACTTTTCGCTTGCTCAATCACTTAAAAACTGGCGTGCGGACACGGGAAACAGGCGCCCACACACACACACACACACACACACAGATATACCCACACCTCAACAACCAAAGTGCTCTCTCTTAAATGGACTTCAATAAAGAGGCAGGGAACGCTGCTGTCACCGGGGACAAAAGATGAACAGGGAGGCGTTTGTGGATATCTTGACAATATTTCTGAAAGGGGAATAACTGTGAAAAAACAACCTGGGCCTGGACTCGCCGCGGCGCCACGCGTGGACCAGAGGACGAACACAAGGGAACACAAATAACCTTATAAAGGATTAATGGCCATGAAGAAACAGCTGTTCACGAAATAAATAAACCATAGACGGGCAGGTAGCCTCCATGTGAGAGCAGTTCCACTGGTGTGATGGAGGAGAAGAGACAAGCCACCCTTTGCATTGGAGACAATATCCAAAACTGTCCTATAGCGACACCCTGTGGCCGGAAAACTGAATTACATCCGCTTGGAATATTGTACAGTATGCTCTTAACGAAATCTAGCTTTGTATTGCTTAGTCTTTTCTACCATTATGATTAAACGCAGTTATAGCTGATACCTAATATTACTAAACTATAGTATTCTTCTCATTCGTCACGACAATTATGATATATGTATTAACGACATGTTAAATTAATATGAACAAGGAAAGTGCCGTTTAAAAGGTTGAAATTATTTTGTAATTTTATTTTATCAGAGAGAATTAATAAAGTATATATCTATAACATTACAGCTTCCATGTTTTCTGTGTTGTTGGTTTTACATTTTATTTGTGTTTTCCCCCCATACTTTCTAGGCTAGAAATAAATAAATTACACCACTTATTGACTTGAGCAGATTCAGTCTCTCGTGGTTTAGTGACCATTTACCTTAAAGCTGCAGTTTGAACATTATAGCGGCGTCTAGCTTAATATATTATATATTATTTAATTGTCACATTATGTTTTAATCATAATGAGAATTGCTGTGTTTTTTCCATTAGATTGAGCCTTTTTCTGCTGTTTTTTTCCGCAGGATGCAATCTGCAATATCACCACTAGATGTCACCAGACACTACACAGTGTTCCTTTAATGTGTGAATTTAACCCTCTAGTGATTTTATTGTGTAAAATGGCCTGAATAATAGATATATCAGAATTATACACTCGAGTTTCATGCTGTGTGAGTCAATGTGAGTCCATTAGGTCGTTGTACTAAGAATTTTACATCTTTGCATATTGTTGACATATGGAAACAAATCTATATCTTATAACGTCAGAATTTAAAAGAAATTCAGAATAAAAGTCCACCTCTGGTTGTGAGACAATAATTCTCACATGTTAAATGTCCATGAGCTAAAGGGACTGGTCATGTGACCTCATAGATTGTGTGTTCTTCAAAATAAAAGCCCCCCTTTTCACACTTAAATGTAGGTTAGAGGTTGTAGAGGATTCATAAGCAAATCTTGTTTATCTATGCTCCAACTGACCTAAGAAACTTTTTCTCTAATCTTGATTCGTTCATTCTCAGACTATTCTCAACTTCTTTATAGAGCTCAGTAAGTTGCATCTTACTCTTAGTTTTTACTATTTTCTTGAGGGAACAATGGTGTTTGCTCACTCCTCACGATATTTGTACAAATCATAATTAACAGCAACCTTTTATATGTTAAAGGTCAACTACTTTTATTTTTCACTGTATATATAGTC
This sequence comes from Eupleurogrammus muticus, assembly GCA_036785175.1. Taxonomy (NCBI): domain Eukaryota; kingdom Metazoa; phylum Chordata; class Actinopteri; order Scombriformes; family Trichiuridae; genus Eupleurogrammus; species Eupleurogrammus muticus. Next base: position 1,394,860 of record JAYKQN010000032.1, read on the forward strand.
AAATACTTAGTTTATTAGTGACTGAACAGAAAAGCCATGTGTTAACCGAATGATAAACTAACTGCTAGTGAATTGGTTAATGAGTAACTCCTAATCAGAGTTTATAGAGCAGCTCAATTACTGGATTAGTTAATTAAGAAATGAGTTAATTAGGAAACAAATCAGCAACGACTTGATAAGTGGTGAATCCTCAATAAGCGCTTCCTAATGGAGCACTACATTATAGATAACAACGAGTCACTATAGGAACAGAACCTCTTTTAATTAGTCATTAGAATCAGATGAATGCAGCCTGATCTGATTCACTGCCAGGCCTGGTGTCTAAAGTAAAGATGTAAATGCAAGAAAAGGAAAACGGCTTCCTGCTTACTGGGTCTGGAATTCAGTGGCACTCATGTGGCTAATTGATTTTCAATGAGGTCCGTGCTGAGCGGAGCGTGCTTCAGCGCCGTGGTAACCGCGTTTTCAGCCACTCATCCGTATTTACCATTTTGTCCTCATTCAAATTGTGGTTAAAATGAATTATTTTCTGCAAGAGACGCACTTTACAGCAGTGGACTGTTTGTTTTAGGGTTTGCATACATCGTCATTCTGATCGGCTTTTTGTTAATAATATAACTAATAATAATCACAGGAGAGATTATACACGGTTTAACGTTTGCTGTAAACATTTTTGCAGAAAAACACAACAGTCAAACAGGAAGTTAGTTTCAGCTTTGTCTGTGATTTCTCTTGTGGATTTGTCTCATTTATATTGGCAGAATAAAAACAGATGAATAATGAATTCCGGTTTTTATCTAACAAATAAATAACAAGCTCTTGCATTGTATTTTAAATCTGGCCAAAACACTAGAAGATGCATTTTACTTAAGGAAACAACCCTGAGGGTAAAAATACTGATGAATAATCTGAACAAAAATGTGTTAACTCTTTATTGCATGAAATATTACTTAGACATGGTAAAAAAAAAAGTTATGAATGTCTTATTACTTAAAATGGCTAATTAATAGATGTGATTATACACTGTAAGAAAAAGTTAGGATTTTTACATTTTTGTATATCATTGCTATATGGTTATAAATCTATAAATTTTCCAGAAATTCAGAATAAAAGTCAACTTTGGTTGTGAGACAATGATGTTCACATGTCCATGAGCTAAAGGGACTGGTCATGTGACCTCATAGAATGTATGTCCTTCAAAATAAAAGCCCCCTTTTCATGCTTAACTGTAAAACCATAGATTTTATATCACAGCTTTTTAGAAAAATGAAATAATATATATTATATTTAGCAACTTCTCTTGAGTCATCTCCTCTTACTGATTAATGATAGTTAATTTTAACACTTTCCCTTAAGTTCTCACCTTTGCTCGTCCAAAAGGTGACCACGTGCTTATTTTAGTGTAAGTAAATGAGTGTGAAGACGGTCACAGGATTCACACCATTTCCAATTGTATTACTTTAAATGACCAAATAATAGATATATTAAAGAAAAATGTAAGAAAAATGTGAATCTAGTGTCAGGATAGTTCTAGATCTTCAACAACAAATGGAACTAAATATAAAAACTAAATACATAAATTCTCAATAAAAGAGAAAAAGTTTTTCCCAGACAATGATGCTCACATGTCAAATGTCCCTGAGCAAAAGGTCCCTGAATTGTATGTCCTTCAAAATAAAAGCCCCTTTTTCAAACGTAACTGTAAAAACATAGATTTTTGAATCCCAATTTTTTAGAAAAATGAAGATAACAAATAAACAATAATTGATTTAAACTCTATACACTAGAGCAATGCTTCTCAATTATTTTCTGTCCCCCCCCAAAAAACATTTTCTGACTGACCATGTCAAACCATATGATACTGAAAAATAAAACTACATAAATGGTCTTATCAGTGATTGTGGTGTAATGTCTTTAATTTCTGAGTCTCCAACATTTCAGACTCAGTAACACACCGGTCTTTCACAGTGAACCAAGCGCTACAGACGCTTCGTCATATTTCCTCGTCTTAGCTTTGGGAGACTTTCGTTTGTCTCTTTATCTCCGTCTCTCTCCGCCTGTCTTCTCATCCCTGTTAAATATGTTTTCATGGTGTCACTTGGTGTCTACACTTCATACTCATACTCTGTGCTGTATGCTCCCTGTGAACACTCTGCCAAGTGTTGATCTATCTGGTGCCAAGTTTTTAGGATTACACCACATGACATGTTTTATCATTGTCCCACATACAAATAAAACTGACTTAACGTGATAGAATATGTAGTTGACACACACACGTAGCTCTTCAATAATGCAGTAGACACAGGTTGACACACACACACACACTCAGACACACACACACATTATCTGATGACCCTGCCAGCCGTAGTTGGAAAGTTTTCATTTATGATTCTATGTCTGTGGAACATTATGAAACCTTCATTCTAACAATGCCCAACAACCTGGTGTTTCCCTGGCAACCAGAGACAGATCCACCATGTCTGTACGTGTGTGTGTGTGTGCGTGTACGTGAGTGTGTGTTCACGTCTGTACATGTGATCAGAGAAAGTGCTGCAGCCAGATTGTATTAGTTCTGCATTTTTGTGCATTTGTGCGTGTGATCATGGGTGTGTGTGTGTGTGTGTGTGTGTGTGTTAGAGTG
>JAYKQN010000032.1:1405000-1442500 GCA_036785175.1 Eupleurogrammus muticus
TGTATGTGTGTGTATGTGCCCGTGTGTGTGTGTGTGCGTGTGTATGTGTATGTGAATGTTTTATTTGTGTGTGTGTGCGTGCTTGTATATATGTATGTGTGTGTGTGTGTGTGTGTGTGTTTGTGTGTGTATGTGTTTGTATATATGTATGTGTGTGTGTATGTGCCCGTGTGTGTGTGTGTGTGTATGCGTGCATGTGTGTATGTGTATGTGAATGTTTAATTTGTGTGTGTGTGTGTGTGTGTGTGTGTGTGTGTGTGTGTGTGTGTGTGTGTGTGTATGTGTATGTGAATGTTTTATTTGTGTGTCTGTGTGTGTGTGTGCTTGTATATATGTATGTATGTGTGTGTGTGTCTGTGTGTGTGTGGGCCCATGTGAGTTTATGTGTGTGTGTGTGTGTGTGTGTGTGTGTGTGTGTGTGTGTGTGTGTATGTGTGTGTGTGTGTGTCTATGACAGAACTGTGGACTTCCCTGACAAGTGGACCGGATGCTGCTGGCCCTGGAGGTCGTCGCCATGGAGACGCGGGGTCATCCAGACCTTGCTCATCAGTGTTCAGGTCAGTTAATTGTGCACTAGATGCTAATGATGTGTAACGGCCTCTGTCGTCAAATTTGTGTGTGTGTGTGCGCGTGTGTTTGTGTGTGTGTGTGTGTGTGTGATGCACATCTCATGGTTTCGTCCCGGTGCAGCGTGGGTAGACCGTGGCGTCCATCCTTAGCGTCTCTCAGGTCAGCAGAGGTGTCTCGTTATGTGTTTAGTTCACAGTGTTTCCATATGACAAGTATCACTTTACCACTTTTCTAAAAAGCTGTGATATAAAATCTGTTTTTTTGGTTTAGTGTGAAAAGGGAGCTTTTATTTTGAAAGGACATACAATTTATAAGGGTCACATGACCAGTCCCTTTTATTTATTTTATATACATATATAGTGATAAAGTGATAAAAACATTCAGAGCTGTGTTTTTTTACCATTTCATGCAATAGATGGTTCCAGATGGTTCATCTTGTATTTATGAGGATGTGTCCACGTCAGAGTGATGCTCTTCACTATCCAAGAAACCTAAATACTCACTGGGTATACCTGGAAACAATAATCTTGATTCAGTTCTCCATGCGAACGAACAAAAGAGGCCGAATCAAACCCGTTTTCTTACGTACATCATTTATCCTGCACACGTTTCTGTTCCATTACTCTTGATCATGTAATTCATCATAGAACGAAGCTCCAGAGAAAAACACTGCAGCCTGAGACGGAGAGATTGATCGTTCTTCACCTGATCAATGACACATCACGGTTGGCGAGACGAGAAAGTCAGCAACTTTTTAAAATACAGTTTTAAGAAGCATCCGTCAGTGTGCAATTTGTGATTGGAAAGTGATTTGGAATCAGCCAATCAGAACGCAGCTTGATTTGGAATCGGCCAATCAGAGCCCAGCAAGAAATTGAATAAGCCTAATTTTGGGCTTAAGTGTGTGTGTGTGTGTGTGTGTGTATGTATATATATATATTTATTACATTTTCCATTCCTCTAGGTTACACCCTTTGACATGTGTCAAAAATAGCAAAATAAAAACCATGATTTTTTGTAAAAATAAATCATACAAATTTACTTTTAAATGACAAGAAACCAACATACCATAGCATATTATTTGAATTTTAGAAATTAAGATAAGACTTTATTGATCCCACAACGGGGAAATTTGTGTGTTCCTGCAGCGTTACAGATTAAGAGAAGAAAATAAAGCTGAAGAAGATAAAGACTATAAAAAAATAATAAAAATCTTATCTTAAATTACTTATCCTATTTTGTATATTTAATCAACTTAGACTATTAAACAGGTGAATACCAGTGTTTCTAACTATCTAGTTGACATCCAATTAACCTAGTGTATATTAATCCTTAATACATAATACAACTTATTGTGATTTACTGAGTACATTAGGTGGCAGTACTAGTAATTTATATGAAATATTAGGTTTGTGTAGTATATGATAATTATGTTAGGGTTACACAGGAGACACATTCCCCATTCACCAACATTTTATTGATAAGCTTTTATTTCCAATATACAAGCAAGACATAAAATCACCATAGCAGCAACAAGGAAAAAAAAGCATCACTGACTCCTACTGATTTCTACTTTCCATTCAGTGTCCACCTCAAGGCTGCTTCACACACACACACACACACGAACACACGAACACACACACGAACACACACACGAACACACACACACACACACACACACACACACTCAGCAGGAGGTTCAAACGCCTCCATCGAGCCGTCGATTCGCGGCCTGACGCCCGTTAAGACGCGTGTCCTGTCGCCGCGTTTCCTGTTTTACAAGCAGCCGTAAAACCAAAAAAAAAGGCTGAAGCCTGTGACTGTTTCCCTGAACGAGAGAGGGGGGGGGGTCTGGGTAGATGGGGGGCATGAAGCCTTAAAGGAAACCTAAGACGTAGCTGGGCAGTCGCCTACGTGGGTTTTAGGGTCATCAATCGGGTCGGTCAACATTTAGTTCTGCAGTGTGGCTCTAACACGCCGGTGTGTCATTTCACAGAATTGGATTTGATTTACAAAGGAAGTTAAGATAAACTCATGTTTTTCAAACCCCTTAAAGCCCCCGTACGCCCCCCCCCCCCCCCGGGTCCCAACATTTTACAGAAAATTCCACCTGAAGCGCTTCGACAAAAATGACTTTTAAAAGAGCAAATTTGATGACGTGCAAAAAAATTTTTTTAACAAAAAAACCTAAGATTATTGACTACTCTATTGCATGAAATGTTACACATAGGAAAATGTGTTTTTAATGTTTTATTACCTAAAATGCCAGAAATTATAGATATAATAATAAACAGTATGAGACAAAGTTAGGTTGTTGATTTTCTATATTAAATGTTGGAGAAAATGTTCTCAAATTCTGACTAAAAGACGACTTCTGGTTGTGTTTATGACGCTCACATGTCAAATTACCATGAGCAAAAAGGGAATGATCATGTGATCTCAAATTGTCCTTCAAAATAAAAGCCCCCTTTTTTTTACACCTCAACTGTAGTAAAACATTGATTTGATATCACAGCTTTATTTGAAAAAATTAAGATAAAGTAATTGCCATTAGAGCAAAATCAACGGGTGGCGATGGCGTCTCGACAAGGCCAAGCGAGATTTCCCGTGCACGTCATTGTTTAGATTAGAAGATGTTCTCTTATTTTCTCGCTCTCCGATCCCTTCACGCCGCTCGGCTCCGTGGCGTCACCTGATGAACGTCGCGTTTCCGTCCGTTGCCCTCTGACCTCTGGTCGAACTAGTGCTGTTTCCTTCTGAACGAGCATCCTGGGGGGGGAAATAAAAACATTTGTAAAATACAATTTTAAGAATCATTCATCAGGTCTCCATAAATCTACATTTTGTGTTCATGTCAGTTTTCTGTCATTTAAAGTCCATTTGTACCATTTATTTTTCACAAAAATCACAACCAGAACTTAAAACTAGTTGATAGCATGTTTTTAATTTTTTAAAACCTTTTTATTTAGAATTACACCACAGCAGCTTTGTCCCTTATACACTGTTACTGGTTTATTCATGGCTCAGCCTTTGTTTAAACTTGTTTCTCCTTTTTATAACTAGAATGTCTTTGTTATACTGCATCTTAATGCTTTGTCCAACCTCAATTGTGTAAAGAGGGACTGATATTAACATTATTTTTAATTCTCATTCCACAAAAATAATGCAAACACTCTAATAATTTATAGTTTAGTGTAGTATAAGCAGTCTAACAATAATATATCAACTATGTAATATGTTTATAACCTTTATAAGTGTTATAATTATTTTAGAGGTAGAAGTATTTCATAGTGTTTCCATATAACAACAATTACTGCTGTTAGTTACGCGTTATAGAAGGCTTTTATTTTGAAGGACATACAATGCATGCGGTCACATGATCAAAGGTTGACTTTTACTTCAGAGTTTTGGAAAATTTTACTGACTATCTGGTGTAAATAAATAAAATTAGATAGTCTATTTACACCAGATAGTAAGTTAAATTTTTTATTTAAAATGTTCAACCTTTGGTCATGTGACCGCATGCATTGTATTTCCTTCAAAATAAAAGCCTCCTTTTCACGCCTAACTAACAGCAGTAATTGTTGTCATATGGAACACTATGAAATACTTCTACTTGGGGTTAACACCTGTAAAACAGCATAACAACACGTATGAAGGTTATAAACATGGTTCAGATATTATCGTGTTAGACTGCCTCACGTTTAGCTGCCTCACGACATAACGATGACTAATGTTGATAGTTTACAAACCCGACTCAAAGTCCAGGTTATAACTGATAAAACACACAACAAAGGTGTCGGCTGCAGAGCTGCAACCATGGCAACAGAACCAGGATGCCCTTGGTCGCCATGGTAGCGGTGGTGAGAGTTCAACAAACAAACCTTGACTTCCTGCTCCGTCAATTCACCAGCATTAAAAAAAAAAACGTTATCTAATTCAGCGCTGAGTAGATGTACTTGCTGGGATGAGATGAAAACTGATTATTTGTGCTTGTAGTTGACGGCAGAAACGGATCAGAGAGGATGAACCTCTGTCACAACCACAAGGATTTAATGTTTGCCTTAGTTGACACCCTGTTCACGAAGAAACACGATGAGAGGGCAACACAAAGGCAGGGGTGTGTGTGTGTGTGTGTGTGTGTGTGTGTGTGTGTGTGTATGTGTGTGTGTGTGTGTGTGTGTGTGTGTGTGCCACCGAGTTCCGGGTTCAGACAAAGGCTTTGAGCTGGAGTTCAGTTTATGGGTCAGTGACAAATCATGTTTGGCTGAGATGAGGAAATAAAAAAACTTTTTAAATACAGTCATGTGGTGTAACTCTAAAAACTTGACACTCTCTTAAAAAGGTTTTTAAAAAAACACACATGATATCAACTACTTTTATATTCTAGGTGGATTAACTATTTAAACTTTATCATTAGCTTTTGGTTACACAGTTGATGTATTTTTGTAAAAATAAATGGTACAAATAAACTTTTACATGACAAAAAATATGAACACAAAATGTAGATTTTCAAAGACCTGATGAATGATCCTTAAAACTGTATATCGAACAAATTTTGACGAACATGATTTGTCGCTGATCCATGTTTTTTTTCCCCTTTCATCCAAAAACTAAACTTCCTTTTAGCATTAGCAACGTCCAAAACATTTATACAATACAGTTTTAAGAAACAGTCATCAGGTCTCTAAATGTAAGTTTGGTGTTCATGTTGGTTTAGTGTCAATTAAAAGTCCATTTGTACCATTTATTTTTACAAAAATCACAATTTTATATATTTAAAAGATCTATTATATATATATATATAATCTACTGTACAACTGTATTTTATTTATTTTTTTACTTTTTCATCTTTCCAAACATATTTTGTCACTGACACTTTTATATGTTACACATTTGTGAAGCACTTTGTTTAGTTTTAATTCCTCTTTAACATGTGCTCCATAAACACGTTATTTCTAAGGTTTGGTACCTTCTGTCAGACGAGCTTTTCCTCCTGTGGGCTGGCAGAGAACAGTGGAGCAGCCGACACACAGGACTACAGTCTGAGCGTGGCTGAACACCGTGGTGATCTTATAGCAGCCTGCACGTAACACACACACACACACACACACACACACAACCACGTTATAACACATACACAATATAACAAACACATAACACGTAACACACACGCAACCACGTTATAACACACACACACACACACATCATAACACACACACAAAACCACAGTCTGAGCGTGGCTGAACCCCGTGGGGATCTTATAGCAGCCTGCACATAAAACACATCACACACACACACACACACACACACACACACACACACACACAAAGTCAATTGTGTTTATTTGATCATTCGTGTCCTTGCAGCAGTTTGAGCAGAGGAGTCATTTTTAAAAACTCGTCTCACAGACGACTGCAAGTGTCTCTGTTTGCCTCCTCAGACACCCCCGTCACTACAGAGCAGCAAGGGGGCAACACATGAAGGCAAATACACGCGTACACACTGACACAGGCAGGCAAATACACGCGTACACACTGACAATGAGAAGGTTTTCGCCTTAGATGCATCAGATGCATTTAGTATTTCACTTTCACTTTTTGACATTCTCATCCTACCAAAACACCGCTGCTCTAACGCTCAGTAATAAAACAGGTTTCGGACTGCTGATCTGAGTCTGGGCGATCGCCAGGTAAAAACTCACCTGGACATTTGACGTCCATAAAGTAGGAGTTAGGACTCTGCACCAGACGCTTCTTCTTGTGCCTCCTCTTCTCCTCCTCGGAGCTGGGATGCAACAGATCCTTCGCGAGCTGAAAAAGGAAGAAACGGCTTCATGTTAGTCTTTATTGAAGAAAAATATAACTAATAAGAATGGGAGTAAAAAATGCTATAAGGAGTAAAAATGCTATAAATGCTATATAGAAAATAGAGGGCAGAATCTAATGTGTTAAAATGGGTAAGTGACAAATAATGTTTGGCAACAGCCTTCTAAAAGTCCATTTGTACCATTTAATTTGACAAAATCTTTCTTTAGTTAAAAAATGTCAAATGGTATAACCAAAATAATTAAAAGTTTAATCCACCTTTAGAACTATAGCTTATGCCTAAGAGTTTTTTTTAGGATGACACCAAATGTCAGTTTTGACATTGTCCCAAAAATATGACTTATTCTGATTTATTAAATAACTTATATTGCTATTTGATTTTATGTAAATCAGGTCTTTCTTGAATTATTTTCGTTCTCAATAAAGCTCTCCTAAGCAAACAGAAGTTATAATTCTGTTTGCTTGAAATCCATCTTCATTTTATTTCAAGTCGTTTACTCATAAACATGAGTTAAAAAACATGAGTTAAAAAACATGAGTTAAAAAAAATCTGACTTTACAACACGAGACAAAGGTCAGAATTTACTGCACAATAAAACTGTAAAACTAAAGTAGACTACATTCACAACAACATATTCCCAGATAAGTAATACCATTGTTATGATCCTTATTGTTATTATTATTAGAATATAAGTTTTCTCCTACAAAGGGAAATGAACACGTGTCAAATGAGCGAAATACAGTTAGTTATAATAAATATCAGTAATAATAATTATCATTATAAACAGTTGGGACGTTAAAGTAATAAAGAATGTCATCATGTTATAACATAACTAAATCCTAAATTTAAAAGTTCTATATAAATAAATACCAGACAGACATCTGGTCGCTTTGTGCTCCACGTGTTTCGCCATGTTGCTTTCACGTTTTTCTTTTCTTTTTTTTTTTTTACATATTTACGTCTAAATTTCGGCAACAGCGAAGCGTTAAAAAAGAAAAAAACATACGAAACTAAACACAATTTTACGATATTTCATATTCTGTTTGTCTAAATCACTTTTTAATCGATCGAAGGCGACAGGTGAAGTCGTGGTGTTACTTACTGGCATGGCTGCGGCTTCTGGATCTGACCGGAAACGAGTCACGATAAACCGGAAACTGCTGGAGGAGGAATAAAGACAGAACACCAGGGAGGAGGAACCATAGAAAACATATATATCTATACAACCATATATTTATAGAACAACAGATTTCTATACAAACATATATCTATACCCATATATATATATATATATATATATATATATATATATATATATATATATATATATATATATAGGGGCGACATGGTGGAGCAGTGGGTAGCGCTGTTGCCTCACAGCCAGCAAGAAGGTCGCAGGTTCAAGACCTCCTTGGTCCTGGGTCTGGGACCTTTCTGTGTGGAGTTTGCATGTTCTCCCCGTGTCTGCGTGGGTTCTCACCGGGTACTCCGGCTTCCTCCCACAGTCCAAAAACATGCTCAGGTTAATTGGCAACTCTAAATTGCCCGTAGGTGTGAGTGTGTGAGTAAATGGTGTGTGTGCCCCACGATTGGCTGGCGACCATCTGGGGTGTATCCCTGCCTCTCGCCGTAACGCGCTGGGATAGGCTCCAGCAGACCCCTGCGACCCTAATGAGGAATAGACAGGTATAGAAAATGGATGGATGGATATATATATATATATATATATATATATATATATATATATATATATACACTAGTACTATACACAGTCTGCATTATGATTACTTTTACTTTTGATACTTTGAGAATATATTTCTGATAATACTTTATCTACTTACAATTTTTACTTGTAGTGGAGTATTTCAAGATGACAGTATTTCGACATTTACTTCTTCAAAGTTCAGGCCAGTATTTGCATACACTTCAATTACTTACAGAGTAATTCTACTTCAGTACTTGTGTACAATGTTGTACATCAACCTGAACACATCATTTTGTACAGTGAACTAGAGGTAAATAAGGAACAGGCAACTTAGATTAGTTTGTACGGTTGGATCATCGCAAGTATTTTCAGCATTGGTGTAATGTAATGCAGTAATAATACTTTCTTACAGGAGTTATGCATATTTAGGTACATATGGGACTTCTATACCATTGCATTTTTCTGAATCCTTTTCATTAGCTGCTACAAAAACAAATTGAAGTTTGGTGGGAAACGGACTAAAAAAAACAAGCTGACACAAGCTTGACTTGTGACATCACAATATACAATGGTATAAAACAAAACAAACAAATAAACAAATATACTGAGAATGAACTTCCTCAAACTCTAAAACTGTCAGCCTGTGTTTTACTGACAACGTATTACAAGCAGTAGTTTACATTTACTCAAGTACTGTTTTAGGTATTTGTACGTGTACTGTACCTGTACACAGAGTATTCTTATTTGATGCTACTTTAGACTTTATTCCACTACATTTAGTCAAAGTTACTCTTCAGAAGCTTTTACATAAAATATACTGTTTGAAAAACTATTTTGCTGTTTTAAAAACTATATATATATACATATATATCCCATATAAAATATATTTTTACTGTTTAAAAAACTATATATATAAATATATATATATATATATATATATATATAATGTACACTATACTACACTACCAAATTGATGAACTACATCATTAAAGATGCTCTGTGTGTTACTGATTAAAACTGATTTACTACAACAGAGTTTCACTATACACATACACTACTACTACACGAATTTGTACATAGTGTTGTGTATTTTTATTATTTTTTTGTCATATAGTTTTTATCTTCTTTAGCTTTTATTTTCTTTTCTTTTCTTTCTTCTGTAACGCTGCAGTAACAGACAAATTTCCCCGTTGTGGGATCAATAAAGTTTTATCTTATCTACACACTTTACACAGTCTGCATGATGAGTACTTTTAATTTTTATACTTTGAGAATATATTTCTGATAATACTTGTATACTTTTACTTAAGTAATATTTTCAATTCACAATTTTAAAATTTTAAAATGACAATATTCTGCTTTTACTCAAAGTAAGTGTAGTAGTACTTTCTCTACCACGGTTTACTTGTACGTTTACTTTCAATAGGGTAATTTTGTACATTTAATATCAGAAAATATTTTTGATACTTAAGTCGCCTAAGGATTTTAGGTGATATGTTATTTTAAACTTTTCTGGTAAAAAAAAAATTTACTTTTTACGTGAATGTGACGGTTCCTATTATTATACCGATGCTGTTTGGCTGGTCTAGCGGCGCCATCTTGTGTCGGGGCCGCGCGCCTGCAGGTTCCTCCCATGAATCACTCCCACGTTACGTCGCCTTTCAGCGGATTCTGGGATCCGGCCGACGGCGAGTTTTTTTTTCTCATTTCTGGAGGCAGAAAAAAACACGTAGCCAGCCGGCGGAGTTATGTTTGCAAACGAAAAGTAAAATAAGATGTGAATCGATGCGTTGAAAGAAGCTTAAACTCCGCAGACTCAGCAACTTTGGACGTTAGCTTTTCTTCTTTTTTTTTTTGTACATATTTTTTAATCCAGCAGTCCAAACAGGGCGCAGAGGCACTGAGGGGGATCGGAATTTACCGGTGACAAGTCCTTTTTTCTATTTTTTTTAATTTAAATCTGCTTTATTTTTGACTGTTAAGGTAATTACAATCAAGAAAAAACTCGAGTCGATGAAAAGGATCCAGACGCAACTTTTTTTTTCAGCCCTTTAAAAAAAAAGAAAAAAAAAGTTGTGCTTCTCCTGTGAAAGAAACAGCGAAACATGGCGAAAAAGTACGATTTCCTGTTCAAACTGCTGCTGATCGGGGACAGCGGGGTCGGGAAAACGTGTCTGATCATCCGCTTCGCAGACGACAACTTCAACAACACGTACATCTCCACCATCGGTACGTTAGTACAGACACGACACACTGGCGTTCATGATTCCCTTTTTATTCCCACTGTACGAACTGGTTTCTCGGGTTCTGTTCCGTTCGTGTCCCAGCCAGCCCAGGATGTCCCTGCTGTGGTCTGTGTCTGATTGGCTGTTGTGTTGTTTGTGTTGTGTTGTTGTTGTTGTTGTTGTGTTGTTGTTGGATGTGACCTGTCTCACCTCGTCTTTCCCAGATCTCATTCTTCTTCTTCTTCTCTCTGAGCTCAGTAGGTCCACCCTCATTCCTCCTATCTGCTGTAACATCTCTACGCTCCCACAAGAATGGAATGGCTGACTGTCTGTGACTGTGTGTGTGTCTGTGTGTGTCTGTGACTGACTGTCTGTGTGTGTCTGTGTGTGTCTGTGACTGTGTGTGTGTCTGTGACTGACTGTCTGTGTGTGTGTCTGTGTGTGTCTGTGACTGTGTGTGTGTCTGTGTGTGTCTGTGACTGACTGTCTGTGTGTGTCTGTGTGTGTCTGTGACTGTGTGTGTGTCTGTGTGTGTCTGTGACTGACTGTCTGTGTGTGTCTGTGTGTGTCTGTGTCTGTGTGTGTGTCTGTGTGTGTGTCTGTGTGTGTGTCTGTGCATGTCTGTGACTGACTGTCTGTGACTGTGTGTGTGTCTGTGTGTGTCTGTGACTGACTGTCTGTGTGTGTGTCTGTGTGTGTCTGTCTGTGTGTGTCTGTGACTGTCTGTGTGTGTCTGTGACTGTGTGTCTGTGATTGTCTGTGTGTCTGTCTGTGTGTGTCTGTGACTGTCTGTGTGTGTCTGTGACTGTGTGTCTGTGACTGTCTGTGTGTCTGTCTGTGTGTGTCTGTGACTGTCCGTGTGTGTGTCTGTGTGTGTCTGTGACTGTCTGTGTGTGTCTGTGACTGTCTGTGTGTCTGTGTGTGTCTGTGACTGTCTATGTGTCTGTGTGTGTCTGTGACTGTCTGTGTGTCTGTGACTGCCTGTCTGTGTCTATCTGTATATAACTAGCTGTCTGTGTCTTACTGTACCTGTCTGTGTGTCTGGGACTGTCTGTCCATCTGTCTGTGTGACTCCATGTTTGTCTCTGTCTGTCTGTCTGTCTGTACCTGTCTGTACCTGTCTGTACCTGTCTGTACCTGTCTGTCTGTCCCTGTCTGTCTGTCCCAGCATAAATCACAGACTACACCAACAGTCTCTAACTGGTCAGTGCTGAGGCTTCATTTAACGGTGGAAATCATCATGAATTGAGTCTCCACCCATGCTGAGGCTGACCTATATGTGCTCCTGTGTGTGTGTGTGTGTGTGTGTGTGTGTGTGTGCTTCCTATCTGAGGTATTTAACTCTCTTTCCTGTCCTCTTCATCTCTCCCAGGCATCGACTTTAAAGTGAAAACCATCGATGTGGACGGGAAGAAAGTGAAACTACAAGTGTGGTGAGAGGCGACGGTTTTCTGACTTGTTGTTTATGAAAACTGTCGAGACGCCAAATTAAAGTTTGAGCAGATTTTACTCACAGAATCATTTTTCCTGTTTAGTGTTGGTTATGAAACACTAAAACACCACAATCACTCATTCAGTGACAAATCATGATTAGCAAAAAATAATTAAAATACAGTTATGAGAAGCATTCATTAGGTTCTTAAAACGTACATGTTGTTTTCAGTTTCTTGTCATTTAAAAGTCAATTTGGACCATTTTTGTTTTACAAAAAATACAGATTTTCCACACTTTTTTAATTTCAATAAATATTTTATCATTATTTAGAGGATTCATTATCCTTCAATTCACAGAAAACATGAAATAAGGAAAAAAGTTTAATATCAACATATTATTTCTCAGTTATTCATCATTTATTGTTTTCAGTCAGCCTATGGTTTCATTTAGGTTATTCAATATGTATTGTTTTAAGCAGCAGGTGAATTTATCTCCTGATTTACAAACACGTTTATTAATCTGTGCATGGATCAGTGATGAATCGTGTCAGGTTCATGTTGGTGTCTTTAGTTATGTTTTGTTTTAAAAGTCCATTTTTTGCATGTGTTTTAAAACCTTTTTAAGAAAGTTAAACTATCTGGTACCACATGACAGTTTTGACATTGTCTCATATCATATATTTTTGTATAGGATTTTAATCATTAACTTCAGAAATTGATTTTCTTCATGCAGCATCTGAATAATGGATGAGTGCAATTCTTTTTTTTTTTAAATACCAGAACAATATTTTCTGTGCTGTTCTTATATTCAAATATGGTTTCTTGTCATTTAAAAGTCCATTTGTACCATTTATTTATACAAAATGACACAAATGTCAGGTTTACACCACTACCAGTTT
Organism: Eupleurogrammus muticus; assembly: GCA_036785175.1. Taxonomy (NCBI): domain Eukaryota; kingdom Metazoa; phylum Chordata; class Actinopteri; order Scombriformes; family Trichiuridae; genus Eupleurogrammus; species Eupleurogrammus muticus. Next base: position 1,417,662 of record JAYKQN010000032.1, read on the forward strand.
TAACATTGACCCATTTAAAAGTTTAATTGAAGCTAATATGAATCTTCAGCTGAACGAATGAGATAAATCCAGAATAAATCCTTTAAAGACAGAGTCTATCAGATGCTAAAGTTCCTGTTTTTGCAGCAGCTTAACAGGGAAACACAAAAATAGAATTTCAGATAATATTTTTTAATGCATGTGAGCCCTGCCACAATAAAAGCACCTGTTGAGAATGAGCAGGATGAGCAGGAGCAGAGATTGTAGCCAGAAAAACAAACCTTGCAGCGTTGATAATGTGTAAGTGACGTGGATAAAGCGCGAGCTGGTCCTCACGTCATGATGCTCTGATCTCTGTCTGCCAGAGGAAGCACCACCCTCCCTCTGGTTCTGCTTATCGGACTCTATGAGAGGGGTTATTGTCCAAAAAAAAAAAAAATGCATCACACATGGCCACCGGCGAGAGTCACTACACGTCTATAAGAGTGATATCTGTTCTCATTTTTAATTGATTTAAGGGACAATGTCAGGACTGTCATGTGGTGAGATAGATGGTTTAACTCTATTAAAACGGTTTTAAAAATAAAAAAAACACGTAATATAAACTAGTTTTATTTCTAGGTAGTTTAAATGTTTAAAATGCCAACACTTCACATCATTTCAACACTTTTTATGTTAAAAAAAAACCATGAAAAATGTGTGATTTTTGTCATCAATTAATCCTCTATTTTACAGTGTTTCTATATAGCAACAATTACTTTAGCTTTATTTTTCTAAAAAGCTGTTATATTTATATATATATATAACATATATTTGTATAGTTACTTGAGAAATTGGGGCTTTTATTTTGAAGGACCAATCCTCACTTTCTGTCCTTTATTCAGAATTAGTAATTTTAAATTAATAATTTTAAAAATGTCACCAGTGTTGAGTTTATTGAATTAAGTTGATGACAAATCAGGTTTTGGCTTTGTCAAAATACATTTGTTAAAAAATAACAAATTTTATGTCTCATCATTTAAAAGTCCATTTGTGCCATTTATTTTTACAAAAATCATGATTTTTGTGCTGTTTTTCACAAAAAATGTCAAACGATTTAACCTAAAAAGAATGATCAATTTTATATATTTAATCCACCTAGAATATAAAACTAGTTGATATCATGTGTTTTTAGGGAGTTAAAGCATCTGGTTCCAAGTTTTTATTATTACACCACATGACGGTTTTGACATAGTGTCATATGCATATTTTACATTCTTGTAAATCTGTGTGTGTGTGTGTGTGTGTGTGTGTGTGTGTGTGTGTGTGTGTGTGTGTGTGTGTGATGCAGGGACACAGCAGGGCAGGAGAGGTTCAAGACCATCACGACAGCCTACTACAGAGGAGCCATGGTGAGGAACCACAGACAGACCCAGAGACACAGACAGACCCACAGACACAGACAGACCCACAGACACAGACAGACCCACAGACACAGACAGACCCAGAGACACAGACAGACCCACAGACACAGACAGACCCACAGACACAGACAGACCCAGAGACACAGACAGACCCACAGACAGACTCACAGACACAGACAGACCCACAGACAGACCCACAGACACAGACAGACAGACAGACCCACAGACAGACCCACAGACACAGACAGACCCACAGACAGACTCACAGACACAGACAGACCCACAGACACAGACAGACCCACAGACAGACCCACAGACACAGACAGACCCACAGACAGACTCACAGACACAGACAGACCCACAGACACAGACAGACCCACAGACACAGACAGACCCACAGACAGACTCACAGACACAGACAGACCCACAGACACAGACAGACCCACAGACAGACTCACAGACACAGACAGACCCATAGACACAGACAGACCCACAGACAGACAGACCCACAGACAGACCCACAGACACAGACAGACAGACCCACAGACACAGACAGACCCACAGACACAGACAGACCCACAGACAGACCCACAGACAGACCCACAGACACAGACAGACCCACAGACAGACACAGACAGACACAGACAGACCCACAGACAGACACAGACAGACCCACAGACACAGACAGACCCACAGACACAGACAGACCCACAGACAGACCCACAGACACAGACAGACCCACAGACAGACTCACAGACACAGACAGACCCACAGACACAGACAGACCCACAGACAGACCCACAGACACAGACAGACCCACAGACAGACTCACAGACACAGACAGACCCACAGACACAGACAGACCCACAGACACAGACAGACCCACAGACAGACTCACAGACACAGACAGACCCACAGACACAGACAGACCCACAGACAGACTCACAGACACAGACAGACCCATAGACACAGACAGACCCACAGACAGACAGACCCACAGACAGACCCACAGACACAGACAGACAGACCCACAGACAGACCCACAGACAGACCCACAGACACAGACAGACCCACAGACAGACCCACAGACAGACCCACAGACACAGACAGACCCACAGACAGACACAGACAGACACAGACAGACCCACAGACAGACACAGACAGACCCACAGACACAGACAGACCCACAGACACAGACAGACCCACAGACAGACCCACAGACACAGACAGACCCACAGACAGACTCACAGACACAGACAGACCCACAGACAGACCCACAGACACAGACAGACCACAGACAGACCCACAGACTCCTAACCCTGTCTCTCTCCTCCAGGGCATCATCCTGGTTTATGACATCACAGATGAGAAGTCCTTTGAAAACATCCAGAACTGGATGAAGAGCATCAAAGAAGTGAGGCTGTTTCCTGTTTGACACCAGGAACCGCTCAGAACCAGGACTTGGTCAGCGGGATCCACGCTAGCCATGAATACGAGGCGTTTACTGTCCTCAGCATCAAACGAAAAAACAGACATTTCACTAAATCACGTGATTTTCCCTTTAGCTTCATTCTACAGAAGAAAAGCTGTAATTAAAACTGAAAAAACTATTTTAACCCACTATTGCATAAAATACATTACTTACACCTGGTAAAAAAACATTTAGAATGTTATTATTACCTAAAGATTGGCTAAATAATATATATAAACATATACATATATGCTTTTTTTATTTATTTATGCTTTTTTTAATTCTTTTTTTCACTTTTTCTGGTACTATTAAATACATTATAGTACATCATAAAATACTAATTATACTATACTACAAGTACTAATAAATAAATTATATTAATTATTATTAATATCTATAATTTTCTCTATGTATGTATATATATGTGTATATATATATATATATATATATCATGTATAATTTCATGCTATGTAAGTCAATGGGACTTTGCATATTGTTGTCATATGGCAACAAATTTATTTTTGCATATTACAAAAAAATTAACATCAAAATGGAATTAAATCATTGACATCACGTTTGGCAAGATGAGAAAGGCAAACTTTTTTTTTTTAAATACTGTTTAAGAAGCTTGTCTTGTTATCTAAAAATCCATTTGTTTTTGCAAAATCATAATTTTGTGTGATTTTTCACACAAATGTCAAATGGTGTAACTGAAAAAGAATGATAAATTATAAATATTTAATCCACCTTGAATATAAAACTAGTTGGTTTAATGTTTTAGATTTTTTAAAAAAACCTTTTTAAGAATTATCTGACGTTTTTAGGATTACACCACATGACAGTTTGACTTTGTCCTAAACACAGATAAAGAGTTAGAACCCTTCTACTCTGTAGAACTTTAACTTTAACTTTCCCCCATTGAACAGCAGCTTTTTTCCTGTAGAAAAGCCTCGTCTCCCTCGCCCTGATCTCATCTTCTTAAATCTCAAAAAAAAAAAAAAAAAAGCCAAACATTCCGGTCCACGTGAACTCAATCCACCTCGGCCCTAATGAATTAACCGCATTCCTGCGTTTTCCCAGAATGCATCGGCCGGGGTCAGTCAGATGTTGCTGGGAAACAAGTGTGACATCGAGGCCAAGAGGAAAGTGACCAAGGAAGCGGGAGAAAAGGTGAGACACCCCGGGAACTCAATTATGGGCTGTGTGTTCGCCGTGGAGGTGATCCAGTGAAAGGGGAATAATACCACGTCTGGGTGTCTAAAGGAGTGGTTGATGAAGCTGCTTTACTCCAGATAAGAAGCAGGAAGTGATTATTAGCTCCTAATCTTTGTCTATGGTCGACAGCTGGCCAAGGAACACGGCATCAGGTTCCACGAGACCAGTGCAAAGTCCAGCATCAACGTGGAGGAGGTGAGCCGCTTTAATGACTTTATTCCGACCTCCTGATAGCTGCTGCCGCTGCACGTCCTAACCTCGTTTCTGCTCATTTTCTCAGTCCTTTCTGACTCTGGCACGTGACATCCTACAGAAGACCGGCAAGAAACCGGTGAGTCCGATAACGACATAACGCACGAATCAAAGTGAAACCTTATGGACGCTAATCCGTCTCACCGGATTGAGAGAAATGTAAAAGCTATTGAGTTTCTAGGACAGAATCTTCACATTTTAAATAAAAAAAAATGTCAAAATGGTAAAAGAAAAATTAAGTTTGAAATAATTTAATTTATGAGTCAGTGGCAAATCGTCTTCCACAAGATAAGAAAGTCGAGAACAGGGAGGAAAAACGATGGAGGTACATGGTGTTCAGTTTAAATGAGTGTGTTTTCACATGTTAATGAGTCACTGACAGATTGTGTTTGACAAGAAAGTGCAAAAAATGTCTAAATCCAGTTTTAAGAATCAATCATCAGGTCTCTGAAAATGTACATGTAGCACATGTACATGTAAAAGTCCATTTGTACCATTTATTTTGACAAAAATCACAATTTTGGACAATTTTTTTTTAGCAAATTGTGTAATCAAAAAACAATGATAAATTTTATATATTTAATCCACCTGAGAATATAAAACACACTGATGAATTTAATTTTATAATAATATATGTTGCATATTTTAATATTGTTACCATATAGCAACTAGTCACTATCATGTCAGAAAACGTTTATAATATCAACATAGAATTAAACGTTTTATTTGCAGTTTATTTTTATTAGTAAAAATTTTCCAAAATTCTGAATAAAAGACAACCATTGGTCCTTCAAAATAAAAGCCCTCTTTTCTCACCTAACTGTAAAAACATTTATTTTATATCACAGCTTTTCATAAAAACGAAGCTAAAGTAATTGTTGCCTTATGAAAACACTTTTGAAAGACCTGACTGAGTTTCTCATCAAATATTATAATGCATCTGAAATTAAAAAATAAAATTAAATCCTTAATTAAACATTGTTTGACTGACCATGTCAAACCATATGATACTGAAAAATAAAACTACATAAATGGTCTTATCAGTGATTGTGGTATAATGTCCTTAATTTCTCTGTCTCCAACATTTCAGACTCAGTAACACACCGGTCTTTCACAGTGAACCAAGCTCACTTCATACTCATACTCTGTGCTGTATGCTCCCTGTGAACACTCTGCTGCCCCCTAATGTAGTGGAGGTGCAATTGCACTTTATTCAAGGTCATAAAAAAATTAGTTAATTAAAAAAGCGGTCTAACGCACCCCTATTCGAGTTAAGGTGTTTTTGGAGTTTACACCACATGTTCAAGTTGCTTGAATTCCAGATTTAGAAGAGACCAAGCTCACATCCTAAAACTGAAAAAAAAAACTGAGCTAGAAATTTAATTACATATAATTTTAAACCTCATGAAACATATTTTATTTCCATAGAAGCTCCTTTATGTCTTTTTTTCTTTGTGTAACAGGGTCCGACAGGTCGACAGGTGAAAATCACCAGCACGACAGAGAAAAAGACTTCCAAGTGTGTTCTCCTCTAGACGTGACACACGCTCACATCACGTCAGTATTACCTGAGGGGGAAGTGCAGCAAGTTTTCTGTCTCCATCTGGTGGCTGAGATATCAAACGCATACAGGTGCCAAATGGATGTTTTTATACCTGAACTCTCTGTATTCAAAGTGTTTTTTTAGTCTGTTTCTCCAAAAAAAAATGTAAATGTATTTTGCCAGAAAATTAATTTATGGATTCCATTTCACTGAGGTCCCAGTTTGTTTCTGTCATGAAAATGCAAAGTAGAGTGTTAGATTTAACGAAAGGACCTTTGTATTTTATCATTTGAATCCATTGGTTCAGCCACATATTTCAGTTTCAGCCCATAAAACAGCACTGATCACTGGCTTTAACAGCTAATGTGTGTGTTTGCTGGTTTTTACGTCTGTTCTGGATGAGTCTGGTTAGTTGTTTTTTTTATTTTTGATTCACCTACAATACAGTAGATTCATGTTTGTGGCCCTGAAGCTGACATTTAGTCCTGTTTACGTGGTTTAAATACCAGGTCAATTAAGTGCTTCTGCTCACTAGCTGCAGCAGTCTTAACCCTCTACTGCATGAAATAGTCCTAAAAGAGTTTTAAATGTTTTTGTTATTTTAATTTGCCTAAATATACATATAGATGTCAAATATACTAGATATTAAATATATATAAATATATATAATAAATGTTGTGACATAATGTCAGGATAGTTTGATGCTGTGTAAGTCAATGTGACTCCATCAGGTTGATGAAGCAGGAATTTTACATATTTGCATATTGTTCACATATGGAAACAAATCTTTTCTATTAGAAGGAATTTTAAACATAAAAATGTAATTCATGTTAAAAATATATATATTAAAGTTTACTTACCCCAGATAGTGACTTTTTCTTGGTTGTGAGACAATGATGCTCACATGTTAAATGTCCATGAGCTAAAGGGACTGGTCATGTGACTTCATAAAGTGTATGTCCTTCAAAATAAAAGCATGTCTAACTGTAAAAAAAAAAAGAGATTTCATATCACAGCTTTTTAGGAAAACTGAAGTAATTGCTGTATGGAAACACTATGCAATAGAGGGTTAAAACATTTCTTAGCAGCGCACTTTCACTTTTGTCAGTTTACTGTTTTTTTATTTTTAAATCCAGCGATTTACAGACAAGCAGACGTCTTAATCCTGACTTTATATTTCCCGATCACGCCCTGCCACTAACTATAACCTTCCCCTTCAACCTAATGGCAAGCCCGGTTTTATTAGACGAGCGGACTGAAAGTGTGGAATGATGGGAGCAGAGATAAGTGCAATATGAGAAGAGTTGGAAAAGGACGAATGTGCAGCGCGAACGGACGGGATGAGGGAGGAATCCTCCTCCTCTTCCTCCTCCTCCTCCTCAGTCCATTTAATGGATCTTTGCCTTTTATCTGGTAAAACAGAACACGGGTCACACGCTGCAGCTTCATCCAGTAAACACACACGGACGTTCCTCTTGTTGTATTTTTAAGTTTCTCTCATGTTCTCTGTAGACCTGCCACATCACTTTGTATGTAGCTTACAGACCTGAATACGCTTGCTGAATGAAATAAATGAAAAATGAAAACAGTGCAAAACAGTGGCTTGAAGTGTTTGAAATTTCTGTTGGCGCAAAAATATAAGGATCAGTGATAAATCTTCACCCATAATCATGTTTCCTCTCCAGCGTAATGAAAACTAAATAAAACTATTTTAACTCACTATTACATTAAATATTGCATAAACACAGTGAAAGTAGAATAGTAAAATAGTAGTATAGAATATTTTATCAATTAAAGGAGCTCAAACAATATTTGGCAAGATGAGAAAGTCAAAAACTTTTTTAAATACAGTTTTAAGAATCATTCATCAGGTCTATAAATGTACGTGTTGTGTTCATGTTGGTTTGTTGTCATCTAAAAGTCCATTTGTACCATTTAGTTTTACAAAAATCAGGATTTTGTGTAATTTTTGGTGCAACACTTATACTCTATAATGTCCATAAGATTAGATAAGATTTGAATTTAAGAAAAACAGGTATGATCTCGATATGCAGCTTTATGTATGATTCATGTAGCTCTCTTTTAAAGTGTAATTAACTCAAAACTTCTATACACACACACACACAAACACACACACATATATATATATATATATATATATATATATATATTTACACATGTAGGTATGTAGGTATATATAGTCATGTGATCAGGCATATATATATATATATATATATATATATATATAAACACAATTATTGCTTCAATATCGACTATGTAGTGTTTCTAATGTTTTTTCACAAACCTTGCAGTGAATCTGTGAATATTATTAGGTTATATAGAACTATTTTCTCATTATATCGATGATGTGGGTATTGATGATGTACTGTATATACATGCTGTTTCATTGCTTAATTTAAAATGATTTCATCTACATTTTTGTGGTGTTAAGGGGCGTCACCGTTGATTTTTTAACATCATAATTCCTCAGATCCGTCGAGCAGCTCATGATTCTCTGCCTCCAGCTCACGCAGAGCATCTTTACGTCTCAAGGACACGGACAGGAGACATGTCCACTCACACACACACACACACACACACACACACACACACACAGATCTGTCCTGCTGTAATTACACCAGGCATCTGTGGGACACCCTCCCTGCGCAGGACCCCGTCGCCTCCTGTTTTCCCTCCATCATCCTCCCCTCACTACGGCTTTCGTGTATAAATATACATCCTTCTCGTTGCTGCGGCAGCGGGAGCCGAGCCCGTCGCTAGGCAACCGCCCCTCCTTCGCAGCATCAGCACCGCGACGGCGCGCGCGCGCGCGTCTCTGCCGCATCTTCAAGTTGGTCCCGCACGTTCCGCCGCGTGCCTTGTCATCACGCACAGGGGCAGGTTTCGGTTTGCAAACACGATACGTTTTCTCTCCACAGCCGAGAGGAGGAGGAGGAGGAGGAAGAGGCGAGGGGAGGAGCGGAGAGATGGACAGAGAGAGAGGAATTAAAAGACGAAAAGCGAACTCGGACGGATTTAACCGCGTGATGTGGATGATTTAAGGCGGTTGGGACATGTTGGTACGTTCGTGACGGCTGGACACACACACACACACACACACACACACACACACACACGGGCTGAACGGGATGCCCGCGTGACTGCAGGAAGGAGGAGGAGGCGGGGGGGGGACGTGTCACAGATCGAGTCCCGGTTCCTGCTGCAGTTTGAATCCTGAACTGATCCCAGCTCCGTTTCCGGTGCAGCGGATCTGCTCTCGTCTTTTTCCTCCTCGTCTCTTCTGTCTCCAGCATGAGGACCTGACATGAGGTCGCGCGTGCACCGGATGATGCTTCTCCAGACCGGACACGCGAACTGAACCCGGGGCTCCGCGGGGGTGGGAGGGGCGGGGGCGGGGGGAGGAGGTAGGGGGGGTGAAATCCACAAAAAGTGACCACTGGATCAGCTGCTTTTTCTTTTTTTCTGCAGGAAAGGGGGGGGGTGCTTTAGAATCAGTGGCCTGCTGGTGGTGGGGGGGGGGGGCAGGGGGGGGTCTCGAGTTACCGCAATGCCACCAGGCGAGAGGAGGCAGAACAAAGACGACTAAACTAACCTGGAGATGCAGCTTCCTGCAGCGTGTTGTGTTTTAACCAGCGAGGAACCAGGGGGGGCCATCATGGCCCTGGAGCTGCAGCACCCCCCCCCTCCACACACACACACACACACACACACACACACACACTCGACTGTACCGGCTCAAACGTCAGATGAGGTGAGTACGGCGTGTGTGTAGCGGCTGCTCGATTTTCAACTTTCTGCTGACCCAAGTTCTTGGACTCCCTGATTGGACGATGGGGCACTGCGCAGCGCCGGGGGCACCTGCCAGCGGAGAGCTTGGTGCATAATTAAGCCCCCCCCCTTCTGCTCGGCTCTGCACCTGAACTTTTTCTTTTACGTGAGCTGCCCCTTTCAGAATAAAATAAAACTCATAAACATGCCTTCTCCGTCGGACTCCAGCAGCGTGGCGTCGGTCTCGGGGTCCCGGGGCTGGTCGGACAGCCGGCGCGGGATGTCGGGCCGGGGGCCCGGGGGGGCCCGGCTGCTGCTGTACCTGGGGCTGTGCCACCTGGGGCTGGGGGCCATGGTGCTGGCCTTCTCCTTCACCAGCATGGCCTTCACCTCGTCGGCCCGCGTCCGGCAGTCCTGCCCCTTCTGGGCCGGCTTCTTCGTGAGTACCACGCTGAGATGTTCGGAAGGTTCTGTTGTTCTCTCCTGAATGTGGACTCTGTTTCCAGGTGGTGGCGTCAGGGATAGTCGGGATAATCTCCTGGAGGCGACCTTTAACCCTGGTGGTACGAGTATTTTCACTCATTGTCCTAAAACACAGCCCCCCCCCCAACAGTCAGAGATTTATATTTTTGGCATCAAGATTGTTGTAATTTCTTTAATTGAAAATTTGAAACATGCCCAATTAAATCTGGTGCAAAATGTGATTATCATCGTGCATGGACGAACAGTTAGTTGTTTAATTTTCTTTTTTTGTTTGTTTGCAGCACATAACATCTGCAGTTCAAAGTTCACTCTACACATTCATTCTGTGTGTGTGTGTGTGTGTGTGTGTGTGTGTGTGTGTGTGTGTATGTATGTGTGTGTGTGTGGACATGAAGTGAAAAAATAGACTATTCTGAAAATCAATCAATCTGTCGATTATTGAAATGATTCACCGATTAGTTGTTTGGTTCATACAATGGTTTAAAATGTCTTTTTTTGTCCACAACCCAAAGATCATCAGTTTACTATTATAGAAGAATAAAGAAACCAGGAAATAATCAGAACAGAAGCTGTTAATTTAACAGTTAATTTAACAGTTGCCAATTAATTAATAAATGAATCGATGCAGGTGTAAAAGAAATTATGTGGGAAAACCCTAAAAACTTGGTATCAGATATTTAGAATATAAAAACGTGTTGTTTTTAATAAATAGAGTCGACTTGGAAATGGTAAAAATCAGGTTTGGCCTTTTTGCTTTTAATTGTTATTATGAATAGATAATTAATAATGATCAATAATCTGGGTCAATATCTAATCTGTCATGTGGTGTCGTCCATCTCTTAAAAAGGCTTAAAAAATTAAAAACACATGATATCAACCAGTTTTATATTCTAGGTGGATTAAATATTTATAATTTACCATTGTTTTTAGGTTACACCGTTTGACAGTTTCTGGTAAAAATCACACAATGTCACTGTATTTATAAAATAAAATAATACAAATGGACTTTTAAATAGCAAGAAACATGAACACAAAATATACATTTTAAAAACTGATGAATGATTCTTAAAACTGTTATAGGTTGTTTATAGGCTTTTAGGTTTCTCATCTTGCCATATATTATTTAGGCCATTTTAAGCATATATATATATATATATATATATATATATATATATACACACATATATGTATATAATATACATATATGTGTGTATATGTACACTTAGTGTTCATGTTGGTTTCTGGTCATTTAAAGTCCATTTGTACCATTTATTTTTAGAAAAATCACAATTTTGGACATTTTTTAGCAAATGGTGTAATCAAAAAACAATGATAAATTGTATATATTTAATCGACCTAATAATATAAAACTCACTGATAATTTTAATTTTATAATAATATTTTTCATATTTTAATATTGTTACCATATAGCAACTAATCAGTTTGAACATATCAGAAAACATTTATAATATCAACATAGAATTAAACGTTTTATTTGGAGTTTATTTTTATTGGTAAAAATTTTTCAAAATTCTGAATAAAAGACAACCATTGGTCCTTCAAAATAAAAGCCTCATGATTTTTTTGACACAAAATGTCAAATGCTGTAACAAAAGAGAATGATAAATGTTAAATATTTAATCTAACTAGAATATAAACTAGTTGATATCATGTGTTTTGGGTTTTTTAAAACCTCTTTTACCAGAGTTGAGCTACCTGGTACCAGTTTTTTATCATTACACCGTGTTTCTAACATCCATCAGTGACTCTGGCTCGACTCCCTGCCCTCAGCTGATCCGTGTCTCTGTGCTCCACAGGTGTCCCTGTTCATGCTGCTGTCAGCCGTGTGTGTGATCCTCAGTCTGGCCGGGTCCATGCTGTCCTGTCAGAACGCACAGATGGTCAAGTCCATGCTCACCTGCCAGGTAAGCAGCAGCACACCTGGATGTTACCTTTTATGGATGTTAGCTTTATGGATGTTAGCTTTATGGATGTTACCTTTTATGGATGTTACCTTTTATGGATGTTAGCTTTATGGATGTTAGCTTTATGGATGTTACCTTTTATGGATGTTAGCTTTATGGATGTTAGCTTTATGGATGTTACCTTTATGGATGTTAGCTTTATGGATGTTACCTTTATGGATGTTACCTTTTATGGATGTTAGCTTTATGGATGTTACCTTTATGGATGTTACCTTTATGGATGTTAGCTTTATGGATGTTACCTTTATGGATGTTAGCTTTATGGATGTTACCTTTATGGATGTTACCTTTTATGGATGTTAGCTTTATGGATGTTAGCTTTATGGATGTTACCTTTTATGGATGTTAGCTTTATGGATGTTAGCTTTATGGATGTTACCTTTATGAATGTTACCTTTTATGGATGTTAGCTTTATGGATGTTACCTTTATGGATGTTAGCTTTATGGATGTTAGCTTTATGGATGTTACCTTTTATGGATGTTACCTTTATGGATGTTACCTTTATGGATGTTACCTTTTATGGATGTTACCTTTATGGATGTTACCTTTATGGATGTTACCTTTTATGGATGTTAGCTTTATGGATGTTAGCTTTATGGATGTTACCTTTTATGGATGTTACCTTTTATGGATGTTAGCTTTATGGATGTTAGCTTTATGGATGTTACCTTTTATGGATGTTACCTTTATGGATGTTAGCTTTATGGATGTTAGCTTTTATGGATGTTAGCTTTTATGGATGTTAGCTTTTATGGATGTTAGCTTTATGGATGTTAGCTTTATGGATGTTAGCTTTATGGATGTTACCTTTATGGATGTTAGCTTTATGGATGTTAGCTTTATGGATGTTATCTTTATGGATGTTACCTTTATGGATGTTAGCTTTATGGATGTTACCTTTATGGATGTTAGCTTTACAATTTATCATTATTTTTCAGTCACAACATTTGAGAAATCACAAAAAATAATGATTTTTGTAAAAAATAAATGGTACAAATGAACTTTTAAATGACAAGAAACCAACATGAACACACAATGTACATTTTGAGACCTGATGAAGCCTTTTAAAACTGGATTTTAAAAAGTTTTTGACTTTCTCATCTTGTTAAGGCCATTTAAAATATTCAAAAGATTTTTTTTTTTACCATATCTGCGTAAAATTTAATGTAATAGAGGGTTAAAATAGTTTTATTTAGTTTTCATTACAGCAATTTCTTCTCTAGAATGAAGCTGGAGAGGAAAATGATTGTTTTATGTGCAGCAAATAGCACAAAAATCATGATTTTTCTAAAAATAAATGGTACAAATGGACTTTTAAAATATTAAAAATGAGAAAAAACATTACTTTTACCATGTCTATGCAATATTTAGTGTAATATACTAATATAATATATATGTATTATACTTAAATAGTTTTATCTAGTTTTCTTTAAAGCAGTTTCAAAGGTAAATGTGGTTTGGGGTGAAAATGTCTACTTTACTGGCAGCATATCACATAAAATCATGATTTTTGTAAAAGAAAATAAATGTAGTGCACTGATAAATGCTTCTTAAAACTGTATTTTAAACAGCTTTAGGTTTCTCATCTTGCTATATAATATTTAGGCCATTTTAAGTAATAACAATATTGAAACCATTTTTTAACCGTGTTTACGCAATATTTAATATAATGGAAGTTTAAAATAATTTTTAATTACAGCTTCTGTAGAATGAAGCTGGAGATGGAAAACGTTTGTTTTACCGGCGCAAACATTGCACAAAATCATGATTTTTGTAAAAATAAATGGACTTTTAAATGATAATAAACTGACATGAACACTAAAAGTACATTTTCAGAGACCTAATGAATGATTTTAAAGCTGTATTTTATAAATCTTTGACTTTCTCATCTTGCCAACCTTCTTCTGCCTCCCTCTAATACGTATTTTAAGCCTGATGCATGAAGCGGGGGGGGGATGTGGCGTGAACGCTGCACGTTTTCCGTTCTCAGACGTGCGTTTTAACGTCTCGTGCAGGTGGAGAACGGACTCTGTGTCTGCTGTGCCAGTCACTCCTGCTCCATGACGGAGGAGGACACCCTGGTCCTCTACCTGAACGCCGACTGCAACTCCGTCAGGCACCAGCTGAAGGTGCGTGGGACGCGGGCTGAGGTAGAACCAGAACACGGTGCCGAACGCTGAGTTGTGTCGCTTGTCTCCAACAGGACCTGCTGTTCAGCGCGTGTGGCCTCAGCATCCTGTCCACCATCATCTGCACCCTGTCCACCGTCACCTGCAGCATCCACATCTTCTCCCTGGACCTGGTGCACCTGGTGAGGAGAAACAGACACAATCAGAAACAGAATCAGAACCAGAGCGTGTTTTAGTGTCTCTGCTCCACGGGGGGTCCTGCTGGGTCTGGGGGGGCTTCAGTGTTTCACCTTCACTTCACCTGCAGCTTAAAACACTAAATGTTGTTCAATTGAATTAAAATTTCAACAATAATCGGACTGAAAATTGAATATTTGAGACATAATATACTTTTATTTATCTTATGTCATGTTACCTGCCTTGTAAATTAAACAATATTTAATCCTGTAAATATTGATAATGTATTTCCTTAAAAAAAAAACAAGGAGAGAAATTCTAAGTGTTAATTATATGTGGATTTATTTTTACAAAAATCATAATTTTGTGCCATTTTTGACACATGATGTAACAAAAAATGAATAAAATATTTAAACTCCACCTAGAGGACTATTATTCATATATTTTTTTTAGGTCAAAAACTATTACTTGGGCCCCACAGACCTAAAGACCTAATAACGGTTTATAAATAAATATGCGTGTTGCATGATCATCTCCTCCTCTCCCGACCAGCTGGCGCCTCATCGCTCCCGCTCCGTCAACCCAGAATGCACCACTCCCCAGGACGCCTTCCTGACCAACATCATGGACTTCGAGGAGTTCGTGGCGCCCATCCCCCCGCCCCCCTACTACCCCCCAGAGTACACCTGCAGCTCAGAGACGGACGCTCAGAGGTGAAGAAAAATACTTCAAATGCTGCGTTAAAGGCTTGTTACGGTGAAGCGTCATATTTCCTCGTCTTAGCTTTGGGAGACTTTCGTTTGTCTCTTTATCTCCGTCTCTCTCCGCCTGTCTTCTCATCCCTGTTAAATATGTTTTCATGGTGTCACTTGGTGTCTACACTTCATACTCATACTCTGTGCTGTATGCTCCCTGTGAACACTCTGCTGCCCCCTGATGTAGTGGAGGTGCATCACCACTGAACACGATGATCAGAGCTGATGTGATGATGTTGATGTTTTATTTTCTGCAGCATCACCTACAACGGCTCCATGGAGAGCCCCGTCCCCCTCTACCCCACCGACTGCCCCCCCCCTTACGAGGCTGTGATGGGGCAGAGAGCAGCGAGTCAGGTCTGTAATCACGTCTGAGAGCATGAATGAGAGTATAAGCGACACAACTGTCATGTGGCTTAATCCTAAAAATGTCTCTATTAAAATTTAATACACATGATATTAACTAGTTTTATATTCTAGGTGGATTAAATATTTTATAAATATCATTATCATAGGTTTACACCATTCTAAAAATCATGATGGACATTTAGAGAGACCTGATGAATGATTCTTAAAACTGGATTTTAAAACGTTTTTGACTTACATCACGGTTTGTCCCTGATATCCCATAATGCACCTGGTGTGTCGTGACCTCCAAGGCGACGATGTTCGACCCCCACGGCACCGAGCTGTCTGGAGAGAGAGGAACGTCCACGGCCTTCAGTGGAGAAGGTGAGAAAACACCAAAGGTTACTACTATTTAAATATAAGGGTTAGCACTGTAGTCAGTTTTATTATTAATATTATTATTATTATTATTATTATTATTATGTGCTGCTTTCTTTTTTTCCTTTTGTAAAATCCACACTCTTTGGGGGGTACTTTTGCATTTTTTAACTATTATTACACATTTTATTCACCTAATAGTGGATCAATCAATCAAAAAAATAATATTTAAGTTGTATACTGGTATATATAATTCAATACATAATTAATAGTGTAAATCTCTGAATTTGAGGTGATTTGTATATTTGGTTCATTTTTAAAATGTAAAATATGGAGATACGATTGTGCTTCTAGGCAGTGTGGCAAAGTCAAAACATCTAAACTATTGAATAATTTTATATTACAATAGACAATAGTCTATATTATATCTGTATTTAAAATTCAGTATTGTAGTGTAATCCTAAAAATGTGGTACTAGATAGTTGAACTCTATTAAACAAAATTGACAACACATATTAACTAGTTTTATATTGTAGGTGGATTAAATATTTATAATTTATTATTATTTTTCATGCACGACATTTCACATTTTGTGTCCAAAATCGCACAAATATGTGTTTTCATGAAAACAATTGGTACAAATGAACTTTTTAATAATGAAAAACCAACACAAAAGGTAGATTTTGAATAAAATAGAATAGAGTAGAATCTTTTTTTTATTATTCTACAGGAACACACACTTTCTACAGGAACACACACTTTCTACAGGAACACACACTTTCTGCAGGAACACACACTTTTTACAGGAACACACACATTTTCTACAGGAACACACACTTTCTACAGGAACACACACTTTCTGCAGGAACACACACTTTCTACAGGAATACACACTTTCTACAGGAACACACACTTTCTACAGGAATACACACTTTGTACAGGAACACACACTTTCTGCAGGAATACACAGTTTCTGCAGGAACACACACTTTGTACAGGAACACACACTTTCTACAGGAACACACACTTTCTACAGGAACACACACACTTTCTACAGGAACACACACACTTTCCACAGGAACACACACTTTCTGCAGGAACACACACTTTCTACAGGAATACACACTTTCTGCAGGAACACACACTTTGTACAGGAACACACACACTTTCCACAGGAACACACACTTTCCGCAGGAACACACACTTTCTACAGGAATACACACTTTCTGCAGGAACACACACTTTGTACAGGAACACACACTTTCTACAGGAACACACACTTTCTGCAGGAACACACACTTTCTACGGGAACACTTACTTTCTACAGGAATACACACTTTCTGCAGGAACACACACTTTGTACAGGAACACACACTTTCCACAGAAATTCCAGACCATAATTTCCTCCTAGTAACAGCCTCCTCTCCTCCAGTGTCCATGGACAGCGGCTCGCTGCTCATGTCAGAGATCGTGGACATTCCTGACGACTCCTCCCCATCCGAGGACTCGTGTCTGATGGAGGTGGGGGTGAGGCCTCACGGGGAGAGGCACGGCCGGCCCAGCGAGGGGGGGACGGACGGCGGGGACGGGGGGGACTACATCAGCTTCCGTGTCCCCCTGTCCCTGACCCCAGAGAGCCCCCTGGCCGGGGGACCCAGGGCCAGGCGGTTCCTGCGGGGGGAGAGGTCCAACTCCTGCTCCTCACCCAGCACCACGACAGCCACTTACAGGTGAGGCACACACACACACACACACAGGTTACAATATACTAAAATATACACACAACACTTCTGTTTTTAAAGATCTAAAACATTATATAAATATAATAATCCCTCCCACCAACCCAAAGATCATCAGTTCACTATTATGGAAGACTAAAAAAAACAGGAAATAATCACAGGAGAGAAGACAAAGTTATAAACATGTTCACAGGATAGTTTGATGCTGTGTAAGTCAACGTGACTCCATTAGGTTGGTGAATGAGGAATTTTACATATTTGCATATTGTTGACATATGGAAACATCTATTTTAGCTTATTAGAAAAAATAAACCTGAAATTTCTTACTAAAAGTCAACATTTGGTTGTGAGACAATGATGTTCACATGTTAAATGTCCATGAGCTAAAAGGACTGGTCATGTGACCTCATACATTGCATGTCCTTCAAAATAAAAGCCCCCTTTGCCATATTGAAACAAATCTATTTTAGTATATAAGAATAAATGTATAACATCAACATTAAATAAACTGTGAATTAAAAAAAAATAGTTTACTTACCCCAGGTAGTACGTTTTTTAATTTCTTATTTGGTGGAAATTTTCCAAAACTCTGAATAAAAGACAATTAATAGAGTCATGTGACCTCATAATTGTATGTCCTTCAAAATAAAAGCCCCCCTTTTCACACATAACTGTAAAAAACGTAGATTTTATATCACAGCCTGTTTAGAAATAGGAAAATAAAATAAATGTTGCCACATGCCAACCCTGATCTGATGATTATTTCTGCTGACTTGTGCTGGGACCTTTCTGTGTGCAGTTTGGATGTTATTCCTGTTGGGGCTGAACGATTTTAGGAAAAAAATGTCTTTGCTGACTTTATTCAAATCAATTTACAAACATCACAGAAACATGCATCATACTATTAAAACAAAAAAAGGTCTAACTCTGATTTTATTTTATTTTAATTCCATTTATTTGATGGGGATGATGCATATCAAATTGCCACATAAAAAATAGGGAAAATAGATACACATAACATGTGCAGCTTCAGCTAATTTACATTTAAAATTCAACGACATATGCTGAATACACTGATTGATTAATCGGCTATAACCTCCTTTTGACCTCCAGGTCTCCGGTCTTGCGGCGCCAGGCAATGCTCGCAAGCAGCTGCTCCCAGCTGGAGGCGATAGGAGGCTCCGCCCCCCAGCAGCGTCCCTCCATCCCGGAGATACGAGTCCGCCCGTGCACGCCGTCGCTGCAGGGCACCGCCGCCCGCCCCCCAACCTCCACGGCCGGCGGCGAGCCAGGCGGCGGCCAGCCCCTCCAGCGCCAACCTCTGTACCTCCGGCGAAGGGCCGGGAAGGGCGGGAAGGACGGGGAGGCCGCGAGGAGGAACAGCGACGGGCTGCTGCGCCTTGTGAGGTCACACAGTGAACCGGGCCTGGGCTCCTCCACTGATACAGGTAGACAGAACCAGAGGGTGAACACAGGCTTCAGGTACAACTCATGGTTCTTTATTACATTACATAACATGACATAATGTCTCCTCCTCCTCAGTGGACTTTGGTTCTGGAGGCAGCAAAGCGTCCACAGACACAGGTGAGAGGTTAGGAATCAGTATTCAACCCATAAGAGAACATATATATATATATATATATAAGGCCTTAAACATCTTAGCTGCTTCTCTCTTGCTGCCGACGCCTCTTTTCTTCCTCTGGTCACATTTGACTGTAAATTGTGTATAAAACTCCAAAGAAAACACTTTTATGCTGTTTTGAGGAGGTACAATTCAGTTAGTGCGTCTAATGGCGATTTAATGGTGATTTATCAGACTGTATTAGACATTATTGCATATTTGAGCAACATCTGAAACATGCAAATCTGTTTACGTGTGCATGTGATTTATAAAAATGGGATTTGATTAGTGATTGATTAGATTCTATTGCTGGGGGGAGGAGGAGTAATGTGGTTCACCATTATTTACATGTTAATTCTGAGCTGGATTCATAAATAATTGTCAACATTTTTCTAAAGAATTACAATAACACAATATCGTCCCCGGATACTGAATTTTCACTTGTTTTGTTAATGGACATTGGCAATAAAGCAATATCAATATATAACATCAATATACACAGCTTAGTAATACAATAAAATAAATAATTCTGTATAATATTGATTGTGTCAATCAAGGGTTTCATAAAAAATAATTCATTGATAAAAGAATTAAAATAAAAAAAATCCTACTTGCTGATTGGTTTATAAACATCATAATTCTCTAAATTAAATCGTTGCAGTCGGTCATTAAACAAACAAATCAAGTTTAATATGAAGCAGTTGGACTCAGCCTTTTTTCTCCAAGATGAACTAAATGATCAATAATCCATATAATTGACTGATATTAAATATTTAATATCATTATATATATTGTGGCTGTATTGTTCACTGCAACATTTACATATCACATAACTTATATATTACACATAACTAGTCTCTACACATAGAATGCACTCTTACATTTAAAAGACAATATTATGATTATTGATATTGATGAATATAAAGTTTTTATCTAAAAAGCCGTTTTAAAAATATCACACAGCCCTAGTTTTTCTGTCCCCAGTTGTGTCTAAAATCAGACTTAACCTCCTGGTAATCCTCTTCCATCTCTTTCTCATATAAAGGTCCGTCCTCTGAGGCCTGTCTGCTGCCCCGGGCGTCGCTGGCTCCTGCTGCAGCTTTGCCCAGGAAAGAGAGTACGAAACCGGCTGCCACGGGGGTGCAGGTCCCCAGCAAAGCTCCGCCCACCTCGCCGCTGCGCCTCCCCAAGGACTGCCACCGCTCGCTGGGGGACCTGAAGGTATGGCCCAGAACTCTCCATCAGAACAAAACACAGGAAGAAAACACTGGAAACAGTGATATGTGATTGTAGTTTTTTTTTTTTTTTTTTCCTGTCGTCCAGGTGACTCGTGTCCTGGTCGCTCGCTTCCTGCAGCGCTCCAAACGCAACCTGGCGCCCGCTTCCGAGCATGCTGGGAGCACGGTGCCGGGGCCCAAGAGGAGGACCGGGACCGAGGGCTCGGCCGCCAACCTGCTGCCCCTGGAGCAGGTATGAACAGCAGTTCTGTCTTTAGAAGGGACATTGCGTAGGTTTTGAAATTGTGTTTTGCAGTTAAACAGATGTGTCGAATCCTTTGGTAGCCAAGAAGCTGTGTCAACATGTGGCCTGTTTTTTTTTTTTTCGTGGTATAGACATAAAGAAATGCTTCAGCTATGACTAAAACACGGATCTGCTGCTTATAAGGCAAGAACACTACCCCCTACACCCCCACAGAACACCTATGGAACTATAAGTCTGTTCCTCTCATTTAAACAGGAAACTGGTTTATTTCTCACAAAGGTTAAAAAGAACTAGAAGGAATGACCCAACTGTACTTTTCAGAAAATACTTGATTTAATACTTGAAATCTGTGATTTTATCATCTATGAAGCAAGTCTGTTCCTCTCATTTCTCTGTTTGTTGGATCAAACTCAACTTTAATATGTAGTTTGTTCATGGTACGATGGGGGGATCCTTTATGTGGAATTTCTTGGATGGATATTTCTATTTTTTTTTGGTAAATTTTCCAGATGAATAGGCAAAACATGATGATTCTATTTTTGTCATTAAACTTAAATTCCTGTAGGTGTTCTGTGGGGGTGTAGGGAGTAGTGTTCTTGCCTCATAAGCAGCAGGCCCGTGTTTTAAAGTAAGTTTCCTGGTTTAGCTGCTACTTTATACCTCACTAACACAGGCTACTCTGACCCCCTAAACCCCCCCACAGATGTTGCGGTCCACCTGGAGCACCGGCCGAGGACCCCCCAACCACTACTCCCACCACCCCCATCACCGCGGACACCACCATTCCCACAGCGACAGCCGCCACAACCGTCGCCATGGCAACCGCCTCCCCGAGGGCATCCACCTGCGCAGCTGCGGGGACCTGAGCTCCTCATCCTCGGTGTCGCTGCTGCGCTCGGCGACGCCTCATCCCCCCCACGGCTCGTCCGGAGCTCTGTACTCCGAGTCGGCACTGTGAGGAGGAGAAGAAGCCGGGAGGGAGGGAAGAATAAGGCTCGTAAAGGAAAAAAAAAAAAAGGATCCAAAGGTGGATGATGAGGATGTAGTTGAGTGGAGTCATCTAGAGCTATTTGAACGACGTCTTCCCTCCTTTTTCTCTATGTCAACTCAGTTTCCTGAAGCCTTACGGCCTTATTCAGTGGTGCTCTCCATCACTCTGATCATCAAGAGTTTACTCGTGTCTCACTGTTCAAACAGCAGTGAGATTCTTACTAGATGCTTATCTCTGGACAGACCAACCTGCCTGGAGCATCCTCTCCTTTGTCCCTTTGCCCGTCCTTGTTATCGAAACAACTTTTATCCTCACGTCTGGAGACGGAACTCTTGGATCGTCCCGGCTACAACGACCACTTAGTGTGTGCATTCAGTCTTTTCCATTATTATGGGTTGCAATATGCTTCTGGCCCTTTTTTGTACATTGCAGTTCATCCAGAGGGTCGCTCAGGTGGCGTGGTTATAAAAAATCCCTTATTTTGTCTTCCATTAAAAGAAAAAAAAAGACGTCACTCATAATAGACTATCCACACACAGCTAGCTGAGTATAATGTAAAATTGTAAAATAAACAAAGGGGGCTGTACGAGGACAAATATTTAACATGGAAAAAAAACCCTTTACTGAGTTCTGCCTATTTTCGTTTCGCAAAAATCACGTTCTTCTCACCTTTTACCGGCTCCACGTTGGTCTTCAGCATATGGGCAAAACGCCGGCGTCGATGCACGCCACAGACACGTGCTCGACGGCTTTTGGAAATGCATCCATTGCGGGGGGGCCTCGGGACTATGGTGGTTTGATTTGCGTATGTATGCATGTGTCGCTGCAGCCTCCCCAAATAACAGCAGGAAATCTTGTACATTAGGTCCTGACCGTCTGTGTAGCTAAGTGAACACGTCCTCCGAATGTCTTTATCTGCATGTTTTTGAAGATGCTTCTCACTTTCTTTCCCCTTTGCACCTGAGACCTATGATAATAGCCATTCTAAATGTGTTTGTGTTTAAAGATAGTGGAAAGGTTGCAGTCAAAGATATGTAAAATTCACAAAATTCTCTTCCAGATGGCTCCTAACATGCCTCTGCATCCTAATTTGACAGTACCTGTGACATGGGCTGGAAAGGTCCTGCAAGATAAATAGGTGTAAATTGCACTGTGGCTCTGATGTGATGAAGAGTTTCTTGCAATAAATGTACAGACTTAACTTATTACGAGGTTTGGGTTGTGGGTGGGTGGGTAGATGGGGGGGGAAAAAAGCCTTGGGCTGCTGACACTCAGGTGGCAGTGAACATGAAGGTCCTGGCAGCTCTGGATACTGGATTAAAATGTACCAATATATGTGTGTGAGTGTGTATGTGTGTGTGTGTGTGTGTGTGTGTCAGATCGGAGGGTTTTTTTTTTTTTTTTTGGAAAGTCTTTCTGACGTGGTCACAAAGTGATGATTATCGGCTCCATAAGAGTAAAAAGGCACATTTTGGATACACTCATATCTAACTAATTTTAAAGATTTACACACTTAGCCTGCACACAGGCCCACTCATTACACTCCCTTATTAAGGCACTGAGTTTCTACCTCCTGTCTTGCATTATTTATTTAAAGAAGTGTATATCTGTATGGCTTACCAGGATACAGCCTTGAAACCTGAATAATAAACGTATCTACGTATGACACCTATCCCAGATTTTAAATGCAGTGTCAATGGCAAAACTTTCAATGCAAGTTATGTATTTCAACATATGAAATAAATGATGAACATAAAATAAAACTATCTTTGCTGATGTTTTGTGCATATTATGAAGGGTAAAATTCCAAAGTTCATTGTTTAATAATGTTGTAAGGTTGGTGCTCTTCAGTGTTGGAAAACTAACTAAGTACATTTATGTAAGTACTCTGCATAAGTACAATTGTGAGGTACTTTATATTGAGTATGCTGATTCAAACTTCCTCTACATTTATATGACCACTTTACTTACTTTTTTGTTAAAGAGCTTGATATTTTACTATTTTAAATGGAATCAATATCCATCCATCCATCCATCCATTGTCTATCCCGCTTATTCCCTTTCGGGGTCGTCTGCTGGAGCCTATCCCAGCGCGTTAAGGCGAGAGGCAGGGATACACCCCAGATGGTCGCCAGCCAATCGTGGGGCACACACACCATTCACACACCATTCACTCTCACACTCACACCTATGGGCAATTTAGAGTTTACCAATTAACCTGAGCATGTTTTTTGTATTGTGGGAGGAAACCGGAGTACCCGGGGAAAACCCACGCAGACACGGGGAGAACATGCAAACTCCACACAGAAAGGCCCCAGACCCAGGCCCAAGGCGGTCTTGAACCTGCGACCTTCTTGCTGTGAGGCAACAGTGCTACCCACTGCACCACCGTGTCGCCCTGGAATCAATATACTTATATATAATATAATATACTTAATAATAATATACTAAATTACTATACTTAATGGGCGACACGGTGGAGCAGTGGGTAGCACTGTTGCCTCACAGCAAGAAGGTCGCAGGTTCAAGACCGCCTTGGGGCCTGGGTCTGGGACCTTTCTGTGTGGAGTTTGCATGTTCTCCCCGTGTCTGCGTGGGTTTTCACCGGGTACTCCGGTTTCCTCCCACAATACAAAACATGCTCAGGTTAATTGGCAAATCTAAATTGCCCATAGGTGTGAGTGTGTGTGTGAATGGTGTGTGAATGGTGTGTGTGCCCCACGATTGGCTGGCGACCATCTGGGGTGTATCCCCCTGCCTCTCGCCATAAATGCGCTGGGATAGGCTCCAGCAGACCCCTGCGACCCCGAAAGGGAATAAGCGGGATAGAAAATGGATGGATGGATGGATTACTATACTTAATATTCTATTAACAATATTTTATTAAATTGATTCTTTTTTCCTTTTTTTAAGAAGTTGGTACTGTATGTACTATGACAATACAGCACTATTGTTAATACAATTGCTATTAATATATACTAATATGTATACATATTAGTATATATTAATATACTTATATACTAATTATATAATATACTACTATACAAGGATAATAACATACTAAAATAACACAATCTGCATAATGAGTTCTGATTAT
>JAYKQN010000032.1:1447500-1460000 GCA_036785175.1 Eupleurogrammus muticus
GCCGTGAATAGATGATTTAAATTTTCTTAATGACCCGGATAAAAATCCCAGGTTTCTGGATCACTTTGTCGTTTGGTCACATTGTGGTAAATGGATCTTCAAACAGGCGCCACCTGGTGGTAGGAAATGCTACTACTGCCATGTTGGGTAAATTGAGTCCATTTGGTTCTGCACAAGGGGCGACACGGTGGTGCGGTGGGTAGCACTGTTGCCTCACAGCAAGAAGGTCGCAGGTTCAAGACCGCCTTGGGCCTGGGTCTGGGGCCTTTCTGTGTGGAGTTTGCATGTTCTCCCCGTGTCTGCGTGGGTTTTCACCGGGTACTCCGGTTTCCTCCCACAATACAAAAAACATGCTCAGGTTAATTGGTAAACTCTAAATTGCCCATAGGTGTGAGTGTGAGAGTGAATGGTGTGTGAATGGTGTGTGTGCCCCACGATTGGCTGGCGACCATCTGGGGTGTATCCCTGCCTCTCGCCTTAACGCGCTGGGATAGGCTCCAGCAGACCCCTGCGACCCCGAAAGGGAATAAGCGGGATAGACAATGGATGGATGGATGGTTCTGCACATCAATGAGTCATCATGGTCAAGTTTAAAAAAAAAAAGTGTTTTGGCTCAAATTTACATTCCATGTCAACCACAATTACAATGCATACAAAGTGATGAGATTGATTTTTCTTTCTGTGATCATGGATGTCTTCAGTGATTATGGACACGTGACATACTCTCAGTCACTGTTTGATTTTCATGTAAATCTACTCATCAGTGCAGCTTTTCTCCAGGGTTTACTTCGCAAAATGTCAGAGGAAGGTTTTTAAAAAATTGCATGTTTTGCATAATAAATGCGATGCAATTTTAGTTCCACACATTTAAAATCAAGCACATTCTACTGAAGAGGAGCAAAAATTAAAAGGGGCTGATTTGATGGTGGAAAGTGAGGTTTTAATCGCTTTCTGACTATAGGAAGGTCTAGGCGTTAGAGACGACTCGATCCACAGAGAACGTCTCCATTCAGAAAACGAGGCGTCAGGATGTCTGTGAAGTTGTGTAGACATAGTTAAAAACATGTTTTGATTATTTTTATTTTAAAATGGCCTAAATGATATATGGCAAGATGAGAAAGTCAAAAACTTAAAATACAGTTTTAAGAATCATTCATCCGGTCTCTGTAAATGTACGTTTTGTGTTCTTGTTGGTTTTATTGTATTTTTTTTATTTCTGCAAAAATCATTATTTTGTGCTATATACTGCCAATGACATGTTTTTCCATTTCCTCACCAGCTTCATTCTACAGAAGAAACACTGTAATGAAAACTAAATAAAACTATTTTAACACCCCTCTAAATTAAATATTGCAAAGATATGGTAAAAAAAAAAAAGATATATGGCAAGATGAGAAAATGAAAAACTTTTTAAAATACAGTTTTAAGAAGCATTTATCGTTGGTTTTCATATGTACCGTTTTTCATATGTAAAGTTTTTCTCACAAAAATCATGATTTTTGTCAGATTTTTGACAGAAAATGTTAAATGGTATAACCAAACAGAATGATGAATTTTGAACATTCAATCCACCTATAATATAAAATTAGTTGACATCATGTGTTTCTGATGTTTTTAAAACTTTTTCAAGGGAGTTAAATAATCTGGTGCAGAGTTTTTAGGATTACACCACATGAATAAGTCAAAGTGCAAATAAAACCAAGAATATAAACTTTGCTCTTCCAGCCTTTGAAATCTACTCGTGTCACCAACTAGTCGTTAAAGTTCATTTTGTTTTTTTAACTTCCTCCTCAGGCGTGCTACGGGCGCCACGATGACGCCAGCGTGGAAAAGGTCAAAGCTCTGTACGACACCCTGCAAATGCCAGCGCTGTACCGGCGCTACGAGGAGCAGAGCTACGAGCGGCTGCAGAAACTCATCGCCCGTCACGCACAGAACCTTCCTCACGCCGTCTTCCTCAACTTCGCCAAGAAAATCTACAAGAGGAACAAGTGAGATTTGTTTAATCTCTGTGGGGAGTTACGTAAACGGTGTCAAGCCTGATTCCCCTCTTTTTCATTTTCATCATTTATGACACGGAGGTTTAACTTTTCTTGCTCCAGAGACGTGAGGAGTGTGACGAGGTTTGATTCCAGCAAACAGGACTGTGATGTTTTAAAAAAAAAAAAAAAAAAAAAAAAAAAACCCTGCAGGCAGTTCTTGTTTTTTACCTTCCAGTGATTTGTAGATATTTGCTTGTAAATGTTTATAAAATAGTCTTTTGCTCCGTGTTAACTATTTATTGAAGCCAGTGCTTATTGTACAGTCTCTGCAGGAACGGTGTTGTTGTAGATGGATTTAAACGGCTCACGTCTGTCCACCCTTAAGATTGTATGACAGGGTGAGAATCGCTTTATAAATTGGAACAGGAATAGCTTTATAAATTGATTTGGGGCTTAAAAAAAAGGACGGTACATGTACAGTGTAAGATTCATCCAGGCAGAGGACAGAAGATCCTTCACAGAGATCCTAATTCCATATATATATTTTTATATTGCTGCTATAGAGTCTGTACCAACCTGAATGTCTCACATTTTAATAAAAAATAAAACATGATTACTACTGTTCTGTCTCTGTGTCGTTCTCTTGATATTTTGTTTGAGGTGTGGCTTTAAAACATTTACATGCAGTGAAATAGCTTTGGTTTTGTTAATTAATTAAATATTACTTGGACATGGTAAAAATGGTTCTGAATGTTTTTACTAATTAAAATAATCTAAACAGATGCATTAAATTTACATTATAAGAAGTTGTAAACATAATCTTAGGATAGTTTGATATGTAAGTGGTTGTTGAACTAGGATTTTACATATTTGCACATGTTGTGATGTTGTATGAAAACACATTTATTTTAGCATAACAAAATAAAAATCAATTTTCAGAATAAAAGTCAACCTTTGGTTGTGAGACAATGATGCTCACATGTCAATCAAATGTCCATGAGCAAAAGGGACTGGTCATGTGACCTCATAAATCATATGTCCTTCAAAATAAAAGCCCCCTTTTCACACCTAACTGTAAAAACATAGATTTTATATCACAGCTTTTAGAAAAACACTTTCAGTACATGTGAAGGTGGACTTGATGATCTCATTTTTTTTAAAACATAAAGTTAAAATAGATTAATTGATATATATGATCCAACTTCATCACGATGGTACTTTATTTTGAAAATATATATCTATATATTTATTTCAAAATAAAGTTGGATGTGACTCGAGATGAATCGGATGTTTCCTGTCAGAAACCAAGGGGTGCGGTTTGGTGATGCTGGAGGAGGAGGAGGAGGAGGTGAGGGAGGCTGACGAGAGTTTTTGTCGGAACTCTCGCGAGAAGACGCCGAGGCTGTAACACAGAGGGAGGAGAGAGCTCCACATTCACACGGACCGGGGACGGTGATGGAGACCTTCATCCGTGCTCAGCCGACCCTCACCGTGAGTGCACGCTCTGATTCTTATTTACCAACCGATGTAACATCCCTACATTTTATCGTTGTTTTCACACATAACCCGAAAGGGCCAGTGTCCAAAAATAAAAAAAATAAAACTCATATTTTCACGCGGATCTGGCGTAGATGGAAAAACGCGGATTTATGCCCCCTAACAGTGATATATAGTGGAAGGATTTTCATTATGTGTTTTAATAGCATGTAGGACATAAGCTGTGTATTTGAGTTGTAATGCGGTGGATGGGCCTAGATACCAGAGCGATGCGGTTGGAGCCCCCCCCCCCCTCCTCCTCCTCCTCCTCCTCCCTGTCTCCATCAGCTCTGTAGGATCAATAAATGCAGGGGGTAAATACTGAACGCAGGACAATTCAACCACAGGTGATGATTTGCTGTTTTTTCCTCATTCCCAGGCCCTGAGCTTCTGTTTTCTCTTTTAGTGGCCGGTGTGAGCACTTCACTGATTTATATTGCTTTAGTGCTGTGAAGGGCACTGTGCAGGAATATATGAGCAAAGAGCCTTCGGTAGGCTGCCTTTAAAAAAAAAAAAAAAAAAAAAAAAGACAGGCCCAGTGTTGTTCAGTGCTGCCAGATTATTTCATGCTCCAGTTAAATTTGCTTTATGTGCAGTCATTGCTTTAGGTATGGTGGGTGTTTTTTCCCCTTCCTCTTCCCGTCATTTCTTTTGATGGAGACGTCCATGGAGCCTCCTGTCAGCTGGTGGAGGACGGGCCGGCACAGATGGAGACAGCTTGACTACTGTACACTCATGAATATCAGAAGCAGGACGTAACAGATGAAGATGATGAGTGACAAATATTAGGCTGGAAGATTAGCTGGCGAGAATAGCAGGGGTTGGGGGGCGCGATTATTGCATGAGAGATGTGGGTGGTTGAATTCTTGCTTTGTTTCCAACATCTCAATCAACTCAATTTTTAATAATTTCCCAAACAAAACTTTCAAGATGTCAGATTAATACAGAAAGTGTGTGTTCCTCCCAGGATTCAAGCTGTGATAATTATAAAACAGACAGAGCCCAAAAGCAATTTATTGCTCAACGAAAGTTTTTTTTTAATGAACAGTCCAGATAACAGGGTTTAACTTTAAAGATGTAGCCTCATATAAAAGACTTTCCTCATTTGTTCATTCGCTGTGTGTCTCTTTCTGGTTTTACAGGATCTTGGGAGCCAAGCCAAGATGTGACCGTCACGACGCGTCATAGTTTGGATCAGTCCGGCTTTTGCAATATTAGTTTCTATAGTAACAGAAGTATCAGACTATTCTAAAAGTCTTTTTCCACCATGCAGTCCTCCGGCTCCTCCTCCCAGCCCCCCAAGGCGAGAGGGCGTTTCGACGTCGGCCGACGGACCAACGCCGCGGCCGGGCCCAGGCCTCACGGTTTCCAGCGGGAGGATAAAAACATGAACACGATCACGGCCTCCTCACCGCGCCGGGCCACCAAAACCCCCGCCGCCCCCACCAGGACCAGGGTGGGGGCCCAGCCCCGGGCGCCGGTGATCCAGTCCAGGTTCGGTTCGCAAAAACAGGGTCCCGCCGTCTCCAAATCAGCCAAACCTAAACCCAAGAGCACCCGTGTGGCGACGTCAGCAGCGGCCCGAATCGCGCCATCGGCGGCCGCCGCCCCCTCGCCGCCGCTCCCCTCCGTCCTCCCCCTCGACCCGAACTGCAACGAGCCGAGTCTGCCCTGCCTGTGCTGCGACGGCCGCTCGCCGCAGGACAACAACAGCATGTTCAACCACAACCACAACAACAACAACACCGTCTCGCTCAGGCAGCAGATGCAGCTCCCCCCTCCGCCGGCGCCGCTGCTCCAGAAGCAGGACGGGACGGGGGCCAAAGAGGAGCCCCGGCCTCCCGCCCAGCTGGAGGCCGCCGCCCGACCCGCCGCCAACCAGGGCAAAGAGGGCCAGAATGCCGAGGAAAATGCCGAGCTGGACAACAAGAAGGGTGCTAAAGTGGAGGAAGAGGAAGATGAGGAAGAGAGCAGCGGGGACATCGATATTGACGTGGATGATGATGACGATGACGATGAAGACGACGATGACGATGATGAAGACGACGACACCCTGGTCCCGTCGTGCTGTGACTGCCCCCCCTCCCTCCTGGAGTTCTCCCTGACCTCCTCCACCTCCTCATCCTCCACTTCCATCAGCTCCTGCTCGGATCTGGAGTCGGACTCGGCGGATCAATCCGCCTCCGTCTGCTCGTCTCTCGATCAAGATAATCTGTCCCTGGCTTTGTCTCTCAAAGACGACTCCCTTCCTGAAGCCCCTGAGTGCCAGGCTCTGAAACATCCCCCCCCTTCCCTTCCTCTCAACAGCAATCCCTTCTCACAATCCCCCATTGCTGCTTGCTCCCCAGACGAGGGCTACCCGTCTGCCCTGGACTCCCCTTCTCCTGACTACTTAGGGGTCAAAGGAGATTCAGAGGTTACCAAGCTGGGTTTGCTCGACTTCCTAGAATCAGTGGGAGAGTTTGGGAAAATGGAGCGTTTCAGCCAGGTGATCCAAGTGGCTCGTTGGGATCTGGAGGGGGAGCAGCACTGGGATGTGCTGAGGGACCGGCTGGACCATCTGGATCACCTGGAGAAGGTTAACAGGGAAGTAAAACTTTCCTACATCGCCAGACTCCACGAGAAGGGATTCGATCTTGGCGATCTGGAGGAGCGGGACCTCTCGGATGTCATGGACGAAATGGGCAACATTGACATTTCCTGGAAGTTGTACAAAAGCCGCAGGGGAAGCATGGGGGACTCTCAAGAGTTTTCCGACGCTGGGGTCGACCTCACTGCTCCTTCAGACTGCGACGAAGCTCTCGTTCCGGACTCCCTCACCCCGTCCCCCGTCGAGCCGCCACCTCGGCCTCCCAAACCTCCGGCGCGTCACGCCAGCGTGAGCTCTGACCTCCACAGCTACATCAACATCAGCAGGGAGACCATCTCCATGGCTGTCTCCACCTCGCCCACGTTGTCCACCTTCTCCCCTAACTCCTCGTCCCCGACGTTCACCACTTTCAGATGCGAGAAGCCCTTACCTCCGTCTCCCCCGCACGTTCCTCCACTCCCCGCCTCTAAACCAGTACCTTACCTCACCCTCTATACCACTCCTTCTCCACCTCCGTCCATCCCCACTCCGACTCCTCCCATCCCGCCCCCTCGGAGGAGGCACCTCGCCAGGAAGGAAGCCCAGCGTCTCGCTGCTCTTCAAGCCGACCAGGAAAAGACGCCTCTGTCCCTGCCGCCTCCCACCACACGCCCTCCACCTCTGCCTCCTCCGCCTGTCACCTCGATCTCCTCCTCATCTCCCCCTGCCATACCACCCCCACCTGCTCTGCCGCCTCCCCCCTCCTTCCACGCGCTGGATGTGGAGATCCGGAAGCTGCTGATGCTCGCAGGGTTGACCCAAGCCGAGCTCCTCAAACTCAGCCCAGAGCTCGGCGTCTGTGTCGGAGGGTTAGAGGATGAGGGCGACGCTGATGACCTAATGGCGTCCAGATCGGCGGAACTGAACGAATTCAGGCTAAAAGATGTCGAGGAGGAGGAGAAGGAATGTTACTTCAAGTCGGTGTCCCGGGATGGATGGAGCAGCAGGGGCAAGTTGGATGGAGATCGAAGGGCGGACGTTCTCGGAGAAGCCGCAGAAGTCAACAAGGAGGACACACAAAGAACCTCCTTCACCGAGATGGCAAGAAGACGGAAGAGGAACGGCGGGATGACGTCGGACCCTTATTACAGCACTGGTCTAAGCAATATACACGAAACTAAGGCGAAGAACATGACCTTTGAGACTTTCCATTATCCCACAGAGTTACCGGATTCACCCCCGCCTCCCCCTCCTCCCCGTCCCTTACCCCCGATCCCGCCATCATTGCCGACCCCCAAAGTCAGTACTCTGTCAGCCAACTCTGCACGGCCCGAGCGATTTGATTGGCTCATCGCGTTCACCCCGGACTGCGATGCCCCGCCGCAGCCCCTGCCCGTCGAACTGAGGAAACCCCAAAGCGTAGAAACCCCGAAGAAGGCGAGTTCATCAGGGTCGTCTGCGGGGTCGGCCCCGAAAGTCACAACCTTCAAGGAAATGCGTTTCCGCAACAAGAGCGCTTTCCCGCCGACGAAGGTGATCTCCGAGCCGGACCCCGACCCCACCGTCGTAACCCCGGATCCGGACATACTTTACAACCTGAAGTGGAGGAAGGAGAAGTCGGGCACCGACGGCAGCCAATGGGAGTACACCTCCCAGGCTCAGGCCTTCTTCATGCAGCCGCCACCGGCCCTCACCTCCATGGCCGCCCTGAAGGAAATGCTCCAGAGGGCCGACAAGGAGGGCGGACGCCCAGAGCTGTGCCCGTCGCAGAAGATGGGCTCATCGGTCAGCGACAGCAGCCTGTGGACCACCGGCAGGGAGTGGGAGGGTCGGGACGGGAACAAGGAGGAAGACGAAGAAGAAAAAGAGGAGGAAGAGGAGGAGGTGGAGGTGAGAGGACGAGCCGACGGAGGAAGGACCATTGAATCAAGAACAACAGGTGAGCATTCAGAAGTTAAACTTGATCTGGCGTCTAATATTCTTTTTTAAAGGTTTCAAACTAAGTGTCATGATTGTGTGTGTTAAGTTTAGAGAAAATAAACCCATCATGGGAAGAAAACTGGTGAATAAAACCTGTCAGTTAATCGCTCCCTCTGTAAAAACCACTGGATGATACAATAGGAGCAAAAAAACAGAAAACCTGAGGAAATAGAAAACAAAGACTCACTCATGGCAATGATATAAAGGATGAGAGTGAGAGACGGAGGACGAGCATGACTCACAGAAAAGGATGATGTGATGGATAAATGATGACGAGGGACAGACAGAGGGTGATTTCAGACAAGGGGGGAGTGAAAGAGAAAGAAAAAGGAAAGAACAGCGAGACATAGACGGATGAATCCTGGAGGTAATACGAGAGGAAGGAAGGAAGAGCTGGAAACTTTCCAGCCATTTTTTTCCTGTGCTAGTTATCCGAGTGAGATGTCGTCTCTGCCTTATTCAATTATTCATCCAGTCCTCAGACCACGGGGGTGGGGGGGGGGGGCAGCTACTTTTTCATTTTCCTCGCTCTCTCTCTGCATCTTTTCTGTTTTTTAAATCCCATCCACTCGGGATGTTAATATGCTTTTATGCCGAGGTCTATCCGTTCTCTCTCCTCACCCCTCCCACCCCGCCCCCCTGGGGGGGGCACAGATAGCTCAGATCAGGTTACTTATCTCATGCGGCTGCACAGAAACCAGCACAGGTTCAGACCAGTCAACATGAAGAAACAGAATTCTTTTTAAAATCAACAACACTCAAAAAGAATGATCATTTTAATTCAACCTGTGCTTTCTAATGACAAAATAAACCACTCATCTATATGCTGTGCAGCATGTAAAAGAAAAACTAAATAATTGCAAGGATCTGGGAATGCAGCCAGAAATAGGTGTGTACACCTTTAAGAGGCTGAGGGGCGGATCTTAAAGCGTGGACCAATTACTGTCAA
This sequence comes from Eupleurogrammus muticus, assembly GCA_036785175.1. Lineage (NCBI taxonomy): Eukaryota > Metazoa > Chordata > Actinopteri > Scombriformes > Trichiuridae > Eupleurogrammus > Eupleurogrammus muticus. The sequence continues at coordinate 1,456,517 of JAYKQN010000032.1, forward strand.
CCAGTGTCAGAAAAATAGGAAGTATCATGTGTTGGTTTCTGTTAAAACACAGATCAGGTCTGATAAAGGTACGGTTGCTGTTTTTCTTTTTCTGTTTTAGCTCACTTTAAAGCTTTTATTCCTGCAGTTTGTCACAGGTAACAAAGGGTAAAGATCCAACACTGGACTCTGTGATTGAGCCAGAACGGACTGAACTGAGCTGTCTGTTGACTCAGCATTAAACTCTATGCTGTGTTGTTGGGGAAGGAGGGGGGGGGGGGTAGAAAAAGGCTGAGACCAGAAAGAGAGAGAGAGAAGGTGATTCAGAGGTGATGATGGCATGCACTGCAGTAAAGAACAAACATCCAGCATAAAGATGCTGTGTTTAATATTCATCATCTCAGATATGGAACAGAAAGTGAAACTCACAGACGCCCTTAACCTACTCATGATGAATCTCTGTGATTGATGGCGGCGTTTTAATTACGGTGTCACAGGTGAACGAGTTTCCTGTGGCGAGCCAACCCTCTCGAATGAAATAAAGTGGTTATCAAGCTTCATGAATCACCCCCCCCCCCCCATTGTGACTACTGCGTTTATTACTGCATGACGTGACGTGATGACGGTTTGTGCAGGAATACACTCATGGATGTGCGTTTTTATGTCTTTCTCGACAGACACTAACATGTTGTGCATCTCTCTCTCCTTCCCATTTATTTGCCTCTTCCTTCTTGTTTTTCCTCGCCTTCGTCCATCCCATTCTGTTGTTTCCATTGTTTGTCCACGCCTCTGCTCCACGCTTCTTCTCCCTGCTCCTCACGGTTTTCTCCCTCTTTTGCCCCCTTTTTTTTTTTAAATTCCAAAAAAGTAGTTTCCTCCCCCCCACTGTCCCTGGCCCAGGCCTCCTCCCAACCCTACTTCCTCCACGCCGCCCCCCCCCTCCTTCCGGCCAGGCTACAGTAACTCCCACCCCCTCAAAGTGTCCCGGCCCCTCAGCCAGGTGGGCGGAGCGTCCACAGGTAGACACGCCCCCAGCCGAGGGTTTGACTATGATTCACTCCTCGATCTCGACTCTCCTCCTGAAATCGGAGCCACACACTCCTCGCTCCAGAGTGTCATCGGTTCCGACCCCGCCGGCGCCGTCCTGACGTCCACGTGCGACGTTGACTCCCTCTCCCTCCGCCCCTGGTCAGACCCCGCCCCCCCCACCGAGGCCGCGGGCTGCACCACGCCGTACAAGAACGCCGACGTCATGGCGGCATGCTCCGGCGGCCTCGGCGCCACAGATCAGATGCTGCCGCGGCGGTCGGCGGACGGCGACAGGGCCCGGGCGTCCAGAGAGCTGCCCCCCCTCCCCGCCTATTACCTGTACCACCCCAAGAACTGCCCCCTGCACCGGGGCGCCCCCCCTCGCCTCTCCCCGATAGGCGCCCTCTCCCCGCCCCGCCGCTCGGGGGCACCGCCGCCGGGCGCCACAGGCTCCTGCCTCAGCTCCCCGCTGTTCCCCCGCTCACACACCCTCCCTGCCCTGGCCGCCCCCCTCTACTACCCCAACCTCTACCCCCCCAAGGCCCCACCCCTGCCCCCAAAAATCCACCGGGCTCCTCTGCAGTCGTGTGTGGCGAGTAAGAGTCTCTATCTACTCTGTCCCTACATCACCCCCGTCTGTACCTGTGTGTCTGTGTCTGTCTGTGTCTGTGTCTGTCTGTGTGTGTCTGTGTGTGTCTATCTGTGTCTGTCTGTCTGTGTCTGTCTGTCTGTGTGTGTCTGTGTGTGTGTCTGTCTGTCTGTCTGTGTGTGTCTATCTATGTCTGTCTGTGTGTGTGTGTGTCTGTGTGTGTCTGTCTGTGTCTGTGTCTGTGTGTCTGTCTGTGTCTGTCTCTCTGTGTGTGTCTGTGTCTGTCTGTGTGTGTCTGTGTGTGTCTGGGTGTGTCTGTGTGTGTCTGTCTGTGTCTGTGTCTGTGTGTGTCTGTGTCTGTCATCTTGCCTGCATGTCTGTATTTTTTACTTTATTTTACTTTATTTTATCCCCCCCCTTTACTCTTGGTGGCCCTCACTTCCTGGAATGTTTGCAGATTTAAAAGCAGGAGGCGTGTCCCCGCGGGTCACCTGACCTGACCCCGCCCCCCACACACGCTGTCCTTTCAAATCTGCAAAATAAAAGGTGGTGGAGAGGGGTAGCAGCTGTTCCTGTCAGGGGGGGTCAGACTCGTCCTCATCACTGCTCTGATCCGTCTCGTCTGCGTCGGCCTTGTCCGTCCTTTCTGTCCGTTTTCATGTTCTTTGTTTTTTGTTTGCACGGAGCGTTGACATGAACACACACATTTCATGCACAGCTCAACCCAAGTGGCCTGTTAATGTCAACATCTTTCATTTTGGCTTTTTTTAATTTAATTATTATTATTGTTGTTGTGTGTGTTTATGTGTGATGTCACAGTTACTTATTGTCCACAGCACCCTGTTCATTATATGAATGTCTGCATATATATAACTATTCATACCAACCTATATATATATATATATTAATCAGGTCTGGTTCATGTGCAGCTTATTCGATTGTCTCCACAGCTCCTCCTGTTTTTATGCTTCTCAGGATGTTTTTTTTTGAGTGTTTTTTAATGCACTTGTGTGAGTCAAGGTTAATGCATGGGATCCTGTTCATCCCTGATGCAGACAGAAAAAAAAAAAAATCCGTCATCTCGGATCCATATGTGGACACCGGGCCACAGTAGACTGGTATTCCAGGATGCGCTCATAGGCTGCTGTTTGTGGTAGTTTCACCATCTGCTTGCCCCCCCCAGCGCTTCCCATCGCTTAATTGCACCAGTGACACAAATATTTGAGTTATGGTATTTGTCTCTCGTCGTGATTTGTGATTTTATTTTTTTTGGGGGGGGGGGACCATAACGCGACTAAGTCGTTGTGCTGATCAGCTGTTCGCAGTGTTTCCTTCGCCGGGTCGGTTCAGAGAGGAGAGACGAGCTGGATGGGAGAAGATGAGAAGATTCCCATGAGAGGCCTGTCCTCTGTGTGTCTGCAGGAGAAGAGAGGTGTGTGTGTGTGTGTGTGTGTGTGTGTGTGTGTGTGCGTGTGTGTGCGTGTGTGTGTGTGTGTGTGTGTGTGTGCGTGTGTGCAGCAAGATGAGGAAGTCAAAAACTTTTAAAAATCCAGTTTTAAGAATCATTCATCAGGTCTTACAACATGTACATTTTGTGTTCATGTTGTTTTCTTGTCATTTAAAAGTAAATTTGTACCATTTATTTTACAAGAATCAAGATTTTTTTGTGATTTCTTGACACAAATGGTAAAAATAACAAAAAAATATTGAATATGAATATGACTATTTATTCCACTTAGAATATAAAACTAGTTCATAACCTTTTACGTGCTATTAAATAGTTTTATATTCTAGGTGGGTTTAATATTTAATATTTATCATTATTTGTTTCAGTTAGACCATTTAACATTTTGTGTCTAAAATTATATTTAAAAAAAATAAAATGAA
>JAYKQN010000032.1:1465000-1527500 GCA_036785175.1 Eupleurogrammus muticus
ACGCCCGGCGGGTGAAGACGGAGCGGGCTCGGACTCGCCGGGGTCGGCCGGGTCGGCCGGTACCGACGACGTGAAGGGTCTGGTCACGCTGGGCCAGACGAGTCCTCAGCTGCTGTGGGTCCAGCAGAAGGAAATCGGGGATCTGCCTCCTCCGAGCATCGAGGACGACAGCCTGGCTCAGCAGGCCGGACAGGTAGAGGAGGAAGCACAGGCTGTCCACTAGCGTCATGTTAGAGATGGATCCAAAAATCACACAAAATCAGATTTTTGTTAAAACAAATGATAAAATGACAAGAAACCAACATGAACACATTTATAGAGACCTGGTGAATGATTCTTAAAACTGGATTTTAAAAAGTTTTTGACTTTCTCATCATGACAAATAGGAGAAGGTAAAACTATGTGTGTGTGTGTGTGTGTGTGTGTGTGTGTGTGTGTGTGTGTGTGTGTGTGTGTGTGTGTGTATATAATTAAAATCTTTTTTGGTTACATTTTTGTGTCAAAAAATCACACAAAATGTAACCAACCATTTTAATTATATATTATATACAATTAAATATATATTATATATTATGTACATAATATAATAACATAAATTAATTATATAATTACATTAATTACATAATTATACATACATACATTATACATACATAATTATATATATATATACATATTTATACACACTCGTCATGTTTGTCAGGATGAAAAAGTCAAAAACTTATTAAAATACAGTTTCAAGAATCATTCACCAGGTCTCTGAAAATGTACATTTAGTGTTCATGTTGGTTTCTTTTCCTCAAAAAAATCTTTTCATTCAAGTTATTAAAATATTATGATTTTGTGCTGATTTTAAAACCTCTTAAAGAGAAACTATCTGGTTCAAAGGTTCCTAGGATCGCACCATCGTCCCATCTCTCCCTGACCCATCAGTATTTATCAGCGCTAGGTTGGTTCCTCTGATCCGTCTCGTCTCCTTCATCCTTCTCAGGTGATCCAGCAGGGCTGGGGGGCGGTGCTGCGCTGGGGGGGCCGGCTGAGCCACAGCCTGTCTGCAGGGAGGAGGGAGGACATGAAGATGGAGCTGCAGGACCTGCAGGCCCAGGGGGGCAGCGAGTTCACCCCGGTCAGCGGGGGGGCTCCGGTCCCCTGGGGGCTGGGCCGCCTGTTCGGTGCCTCCAGAACCCCCAACAGCCCCCCAGGTCCCACACTACCCACCAGGTAAACCACTGACGGACTAATGGAGTTTTCACTAATGGCTAATCTAAGTTATATAGCTTATATATGTCCTTCAAAATAAAAGCCCCCTTTTCCGACTAACTGTAAAAACCAAAATCTAAATTCTAGCTTTATAAAAATGAAGATAAAGTAATTGTTTACCTATGAAAACAAATCTATTTTAGCATTTTGGGAAAAAGCATTTATCATCAAAATGAAATTAAATTCAGATTGTGATTTTTTTTTTAATTAGATGAATAATTATCTAAATTCTGATTAGAACAACCTTTGGTTGTGAGATGTTTGTTGTTTGTGCAACAACTTTATTGTTGTTGTTGTACATGTAAACAGAGAGGACAGTGAGAAACTCAATTTCGATGCCTTTGTATGTCAAGTACATGTGAAGAAATTGACAATAAAATGAACTTTAGACTTTAGAGACATTGATGTTCACATGTTAAATGTCCATCAACTAAAGGGACTGGTCATGTGACCTCATAAATTGTATATCCTTACAAAATAAAAGCCCCCTTATCAGCTTTAAAATACTACTTGACTTTCATTAGTTACAGCTCTTTTCTTGAGAGAAAATTATGAATCTACAATAATTCAACTCCCCCCCGTCCCCCAGGCGTCCATCTCAGTGGTTGGCCCCCGGGGTCACCGCCCTGACCCGGATGGTGAGCAGCAGCTCGGCCCCCGTCATCAGGAGGACCACGGAGGTCTGGGGAGACCAGGACCCAGAGCCGGTCATCAGGGAGGTGGAGACTCTGGAGATGGAGGACAAACCCAGACCGCTGAGGTACAGCAGACATGGAGGGACCCCCCTAAACCTGGGGACTGTGATGCGTTGTAAGAGGTCAGATAAAGGATGGAGAGACTCAGGTGTTCTCCAAAAAATAAAAAGCATTTATTACAACATGGCAAAACCACCGTCTCCTAAAAAGACATTTTTAAATTTTCATATTTTGTGTAAAAAAAAATCACATAAAATCATGATTTTCATTATAAAATAAACGGTAAAACTTTTAAATTACAATAAATCAAAATTAATGCAAAATGTATGTTTGGGGAGAATGTAGGAGAATGTAAGATGAGACTTGTTTTGAAGGTGTAAAAAAAAAGAGTAAAAACTATTTTAATATAATAGTTAATTTAGGTTGTTGGCTGAATATTTGATGTCATTCATTATACGGTTCATTATTTAAGGAAATATATCATTTCCCTTGGTTGGTTCATAAGGAGTTACACTATATTTCCAACAGAACACATGTATATCAACAAGTTTTTGATTTTCTCATGATTTATCACAGACCTATGCCTTAGTTGTTGCACGTTATGAACTAGTTTTATATTCTAGGTCGATTAGGTACCTTTCTTATACATATGTATATACACGTGTGTATATATATATATATATGTGTATGTATGTATATATATATGTATATATGTATGTATGTATATATATATGTGTATATATATAGATAGATAAGACTTTAGTGATCCCACAACGGGGAAATTTGTCTCTTACTGCAGCATACAGAGTAAAGAAAATAAAATAAAAGCTAAAAAAGATGAAAAACTATAAAAAAAATAAGAATACACACCACTATGTACAAATTTCTAGAATATATATGTATATACATATATCCATCCATCCATCCATTGTCTATCCCGCTTATTCCCTTTCGGGGTCGCAGGGGTCTGCTGGAGCCTATCCCAGCGCGTTAAGGCGAGAGGCAGGGATACACCCCAGATGGTCGCCAGCCAATCGTGGGGCACACACACCATTCACACACCATTCACTCTCACACTCACACCTATGGGCAATTTAGAGTTTACCAATTAACCTGAGCATGTTTTTTGTATTGTGGGAGGAAACCGGAGTACCCGGGGAAAACCCACGCAGACACGGGGAGAACATGCAAACTCCACACAGAAAGGCCCCAGACCCAGGCCCAAGGCGGGTCTTGAACCTGCGACCTTCTTGCTGTGAGGCAACAGTGCTACCCACCGCACCACCGTGTCGCCCCTATATACATATATATACATACACATATATACATGTATATGTATGTGTGTATATATGTATATTATATATATATATGTACACACACACATCAGAAATGATGATTTATCTCTGACCCTGTAGTATTCTTTCATTTCATATTTCCCCTCCAAAGCACCAGTGTGTGTAGGGAACTCGACTCCATCTCGTGTTCCTCGTTTTTCGCATCCTAATTGGTCTGCCTTGGTCTGACACGTGTCCCGTGTCCTCAGGTCGGTCCGGACGCTGTGCGACCACACCGGAACCGGCTCAGAGCTCAGCTTCTCCAAGGGGGAGCACCTGGTGGTGGTGGGGGGCGTGGACCAGGACTGGATCCGCTGTCGTCAGGGAGACCGGGAGGGGCTGGTTCCTATTGGCTACACCTCCCTCATCATGTGACTCGTCATGTGACTCCATTAACTGCTGCACTTAACTCAACGAAAAAAAAAAAAACTGAACAAAAAAACACAACAAAAAAATAACTATATTTTAGGTGAATATGGAGAGGTTCTGGTGAGGCTACACTACTCTAAAAGGGATATTTCACACTGGCTCGGTTCAAGTTTGTTTTGAGTTGGTGACACCATCTGCTCCGTTTAACGCCCCCCCCCATCACAGTCCATCCAGTTTCAGTAGCATTAAACTGATGGATTCCAGCAGCAGATGGTGTGAAATAAATCGACTCCAGTCAAACTCGGACCGTTTTGGTGACGTCGGAGTGTCGTATTCCTTTAAATCCGGCGTCTTTACTTCTCGTCCTGGTCAGCCGCTGATCTGAGAACGACCACGGGGGGGGTGGTGGTGGTGGTGGTGGTGGCGGCCGACGGGGGGGGGGTGAAGCGTCGTGACCCGCAGGCCTGTCCAACAGAACCGGGCCGTAGCTCCCGTTGCATACGTAGTAATGTAGTGATGTAGCCGTGTAGATCTGTGTTCTATTGACCTCTACTCACCCCTGTTGACCTCTGACCTTTATCGCCTGGTTCACGTGTGTTTGACTTGTTTCCGCTATATTTGACTGTATAAATATACATAAAAAATCTATATATAGGTATATAAATTGAGATATTAAGACGATAGAGAGACATGTGGACGAGAGGCGGCTCGATGCCGCCGGAACGAGGACGTGGATGATTGGAAAATAAGTGTATTGGTTCTTTTTTTCTTTTCTTACACACATGTTAAGTGGCCATCGTCATTGTCCTGAGCTTCATAATCATAACTGTTAATTAGACTTAGTGTACGCCTTGTGATGTGCCATGAATGCACGGAGCTGTCGTACCGACCCGGATCATGAACCCAGACAAACAGAAATCTGTAGCTGATCTTTTTGTTTGTGGAGTTAAATCCACAAAAGGTGTTCAACACTAAACTCCAGTTTAAGGCAGAAAGAAGGAAACTCTGGTGACTTCACCTCATACCTCCACCTGTTTTTATATATTTATCCCAACACCTTCCTGCCATAATTAATAATTATCGATATTAATGCCAGTGGTAGTAGAAGTGGTAGTGGTGGAAGTGAAATGTTGATTCTGTTGTTACCCATGTAAAGTAATAATAGTACTTGTTTTGTTAAAATAAATATTTTAGCTGCAAAGTGCAAAATCAACACCTGAAGCCTGATCCCATCCATGTATGTAAAATACTCCACTTTTATTAATAATAATCAGTGTCAGATATAGTTGTACCACAAAAAAAGGTTTAATTATCTTGTTTAAATCCCTGAAAATGGCATAGCCTCTTTCACCCTCATCAAAAGTTCTAGAAATCATTATTATGGAAATACTTTCATTTAAAAAGTTGAACTGATATCTCTATATCTACTTCACTATAAAGTCCATCCTCAGTTCAGAGTTAAATATATTGACTGGAAATGGTTGTGATGTCACAAATCCTGCTCATGGGCCTCCACTCTTCAAGATTTGATTTCCAATGAGCACAAAGAATCTTTCAACTTTTGGCAGATAAATGTGGAAAAAATCCGTCTGATGTCAAAACACATAAATGATTCTGCACAGAGAAAATAAAAATCAACTAAAGGGACAAGAAAAGAATCTATTACCTGATTGTGAACAGGTTTAACACCAATATTCATGTTGATCAGTCAGGAAACGCACGGTTCTTTAAGGCTTTCTCATGTTATTGTGTCAATGCTGCATTGTATTGTTGTTCCAGCAACAATAGTATTAACTATAACAGTAATACTCATTTACACCAGTGTCATAACTTAATGAAGAACACAATAAAAATTGCATCCGTGTTGCCATCAAATGATAAATAACCAGATTTTTTTGCAAAAAAAAATATTGTTTGACACATTTTCAATGTGTGTTATGTTATTTTTTTTTTATTAGTCTATTTGTTCCAAAATGTGAGATAATGGTCAAAGTGCATTGGTTTGAAAGCTGTTTAATTTATTGGATGTTCTATTTATTGAATTTTGAGGTTTAATGAAAGGAATCGCTATCTATCTATCTGGGTTGTTTGTGTGTGTGTGTGTGTGTGTGTGTGTGTGTGTGTGTGTGTGAGAGACATGAGAGTAAATGGCTGGGAAAGCAGAGATGAGTGTGAGCACATCTGTGTCTGCACATCCTGCACTTTCACTTGAATGTGTGTGTAAATGTAACGGTGGGTTGTGTACCCCCCCCCCCTCCTCTCTCTTGTACCATGTAGCCTGTAGACATCCCCCTGTGTCCTACTATTACATATAGTTCAGTGCTCCTCTAGTGTCGGTCGCTGTCACCTCCTGCATGTGCTTGTTTGTAAATACACCAAATAAAAACTGATCTGTGGATCATCAGTATGAACCAAAACCTGCTGAGCTCTTTGACTCATGTATTAAGCCATCCTAGGAAAAAAAAAAAGGAAAAGACATGAATGACATGACCGGAAGTCATTACAACATCCTTTACTACATATTCTCTCCTTTATTTGCTGACATAAAAAAAGATCCCAGGATGATTCCCTTTGGATGCTGTGAAGGGCAGAGAGAGGAGAACCCCCCCCCCCCCCCCCCCCGCGCCTCCTAGCCCTGTTTTTCCTTTGACAGCGTCCTCCATTGTGGGTCATTATGGAGGACAACATTAAAAGCCACTAGATGGCGCTGTTACCTCGTTACTGCAGCGTCGAATACACCACCGGTCCCCAACCCCCCGGGGGTACCGGTACCGATCCGTAGATCCGCACAGAAAGAATAAATAACTTCTGTTTTATTTATTTAGGAATCTAAAATATATTTTATTTTGAAAAATTACCAGATGCTCTGTTACATCCGTCTATGTCACTTATGGCGCTCTTCTCGGTCACGTGATAGGTTCCCGCTCAAATAAACCCCAGGAGCTAGCAAAATTAGTAAACAAACAAACGTCTTTAGGAATGTTTCTTTGCAAAAGGGGTAAAAGGCCCAGCCAGGAGACAGAAGAGGAGCCTACGACTTCCAAGAAAAAGAAGGCTACGTTTAATACACAATATCAGGAGTTCTACTTAAAAATACGGATTTATTCCCACGCACCAAACCCGCTCTGCAGAATATGCGGCGACCGGCTCTCCAATGAGGCAACGAAGCCCTGAAAACTGCTTCTCCACTTGGAGACCAAGCACCCTGCATTGAAAGACAAGCTTTTGGAGGATTTTGAAAGAAAAAAGCGTGAACAAAGAAGGACAAACAGTTTCTGAGGGTCACCACATCAAATCATATCATGTTGCTAATGCTAAATGCCTGTGTGAAGCGGTGGTTTGCTGCAATGAAATGACGACCGAAACAAAATTACGAAGTAGACTGGACATAAACCACACACTTCAGGTGTAAATGTCTCCTATTCCCCCACGATGGGAAAGCTCAGGGCTACCACTCATTTCAGCATTACGGTGAGTTGTATTTTTCACACACTTTGCATTCGCGGTGTCTCTTATTTTGAAGGGGTGTTTAAACGTTACCATAGCGACAGGAGAGCGTCGCGGGCCGAGATGACGTTACCGTACGTCATGAGACGTGTTCATTATAATGTTTAGAAAATACCACAGTTTTCATGCAGGTCGTATCATATTATTTTGTTGTATTTATCCGCCATATGTTAAAATATTGTCCAACATTAAACCAGTCCGTGGGGGGAAAATTGTTGGAGACCGCTGGAATACACAACACACAGCCAGAAGAAATGTGCAAGTTTTAGTACTGGTAGACATAAAATGCTTTTATTATTATGGATATAGAGGCAAAAAGTCTGAACTGACATTCTATGGCATTGAGTTATAAGTGTTTTTGATGTTTTTCAGATGCACATATTTTAGAGGCAACAGGCAAAGGTTACATGTCATGCAAACTAGATAAATAACTCTTTATGTGTACCTTTGCTATAAAGTTAATTATCCACTGGCAATAATGTAGTGCTCTTAGTTAAAAAAAAGTAAAGAGGAAAATATACATACAGTATGTAAACAGTCAAAGAAATTGCACTTCCTTGGCTTATTGTTATTAGAAGCCACACTACTGAAAGAGAGCGGAAATCTAACACTGGAAAAAAAAAATAATAATAATTCACTGTCACTGATTGTCTGACCAATAAAAAAAACATACACTCGTCTTAAAAAAAAAGGCAAATTATGTATTCTATCAAAAAAGACAACAACATATACAATCATAGTCAATTTTTTAAGGAGACATGTTTGATATATTGGTCAGCTGCTTAATTCTTAATTTGATAAAAACACCTTGGTAAAATGAAGGAGTCGATTATTAACCTTTATGAATATTCCCGAATAGTATCGCCATGTTATTGTATAACACTAGTTTTACACGCTACTGCAGATAGGAGGAAAAACGCGTCTCTCTCTATGTACAATCACATGAAACTAATCATGGTTACTCCCACTAGGTGGATCAGAACAATCTACGATGCATCCTGTACAGAAAACGGGAAAAATGACCTCCAACCCCCAAATATTCACAACTTAATAAAACACAACAGAGGAAGTCCTTATATAGTCCTTATCACAGGGGGGGGGGGGGATATTGCTTTTTAAAGACTGCATGAGTTCACTTAGGTACATACACAAGACAACATGGCACTTCTACAGAGCATTTCTTTTTTTGGGAGGGGGGGTTGATCCAATTCTGTGTGTCAGTCCCTTTCCTAACCCCCCCCTCCCCAACCACTGACCCCCCGCCCCTCCCTTCCCGGGACATTCTGATTGTCAATGCTCTGGAGCAAAGAGTGAAACATTCTCAGAAGGCAGTCTGAAGTAAACAAAACACTTTTTTTTCTGTCTTTTTTTTTTAACCCCTACCCCCCACCCCTTCTCTCCCCCCTGGGGAAGCAATACTGAAAATAGTTAACAATAAACATTCTTATCGCGAATATAATTTGTCCATTTCTGTAGCAGACAAGCTAGTTCCATTTATTTATTATTTATTAATTAATTTTTTTTCAAAAATAACTTCTTTTCTTAAAACCTCATTAGAAATTCTCTTGCAGCGATGCCAACATTCCTGTCACTAAGCCCCCCCCCCCCACCCCCCGGCCATTCACTGGTACATAGCAGACACTGTCTTGGTAAAGCAAGAAAAAAAACCGACAGCTTTTTAAACTGGCTCACTCCTCATGTCATTCCCCAAAGGTGCAATGTGACTTTGAAAAGCTTAACAAGTAAATGAGGGTTCAATTTTGACCTACTTAGGGCCCAGGCTACATTTTTACCCCCCCCCCTCCCCAGGCAGCTTGTGAGCTCCTTGTCTCTTGAAAACTTCGGAGCCAGAATTCCAAATACCATATATGTCCATTTCTTTTCTTTTTTTTCCCTCAGAGCGACATCTGTCTTTCCCAAGTTTGCTTAAGGTGCCGAAGTAAGAGCAATCAAAGGTATGTGTGTGTGTGTGTGTGTTTTATAGTGTGTCCACTCCACGTACACGTACGGTCTTTAGTGTGCTTGTTCATCGAGCACTAGTGCAAAATTCATTTCAGCTGGTCTGCTTCTTTCAGCCCGAACAGTTTTATCTCCGCTCCGCTCGGACGGAGGATGCGGTTGCCATGGTTACATCCTCTGTGTGATGCCCTTCAGTCGCCGGGTTCAACACACTCATCTGTCAGCGTGCGAGATGTCTTTTTATTTTTTTCCTAGGGCTGATATCATTCTCTTATTTCTCTCACTGTGACACTGCGAGCTGCGTTTGTGACATCACTTCCTGTCCCATCTTGTTGTCCTGTGGTGGGCGGGGTCCTGTTTCTCTTTCGGAGGAGTCTCCGCCTACAAAAAAAGAGGTGAGATCCGGGTCAGAAAAAAAAACAAAAAATGAGTGTGAACCTCCCTGAGTCGCTCAACTGCCTCTCGCCGTACTCACCGCCGTCTGTCAGCTTCACGGATGCTGCAGCGTCAACAGGAAATCGTTCAGCCGTTTCCTCCTCTGTCGTCTGCTGAAAACCTCCTCTTCCCCTCGTTTTTCTTCCTCTCCCTCCTCCTCCTCCTCCTCTTCCTCCTCCTCCTCCTCATGTCTGTTTTGGGTTTCGGTGGGCTGTGGAAAGCAAGAATGCACGGATAATTACTAAAACAGATCCTGGTGGAAATTTTAGAGAAGAGATATTTCTTCTTTTTTTTTTTTTTTTTTTTTAATATTGTTGTTGGTTCACTCACACGGGGGCCCGCAGCGAGCAGGCAGTGGGGGGCGTCCTGAGTCTGCTGGCGCGGGTCAGTGCTGGTCACCGTCACCTCCACTGCCACTGGTTGATCTGCAGGTCAAAGGTCACAGGGACAGACTGTATATGTCAGCGGGGGGAAACAACACATCATCTCTGTCACAGATATCTCTGTAATTTTCCCTATTTCCTTTTTTTGGATTGCTATCTGCAATCAGTCAGGGAGTCTTTGATGGAAACTGTGCGGTTTTGCTGTTAATGGAGGAAAGTTGGTGCCTGCCGAGAAAACGAGGAAACATTTCTGCAGGCTGAAAAATTCTGTGGTTGGAAAAACCACTTGGTCGGTACTGCTGAGTATGACAGGGTGAGACAAGCCAAAAATATGAGGGCGGCAGGCTGTGAGCGGAGCGCACACGCACATTCATGCACACACACATGTGCGCACACACACATGCGCGCACAAGTGTGCACACATGCAGGCGAATTAAAGACACAAACACTATGGAGTCTACATAGATGCGTGGTTAAAAAAAGAAAAAACGAAAAACGTGTTGGACCACATACACGTGTGAATACAAAAACACCTACGGAAACAAAAACTAACACACACACTTGCTTCATGGACCTGACTTGATGTGGCCGTCGTCGTCCCCATTGGCTCCGCCTCCTCCTCCTCCGTCGCCGGGCAGTCGCCGTGAGTCGCCGTCCTCTGCCTCGCCATCCCTTCCGATCCTGACCCGGATCTGCCGGCCCCGCACCAGCTCCCAGTTCCTCACCAGGAACACGTGATGTTTCACGACGAAGCTCCTGAGGTGGAAAAAAAAAGTCACACACACGCAGCCATCAGCGCTAACATTAGTTCAGTAACCGGCGTTAAAACAGTTCATCTTGAAACCCGGACCCCCGCTCTGTTTGGTTTCCTCTCTGTACCTCTCAGTGTGGGTCAGAGGCTCCATGTCCAGGTGAGGGAAAAGGCTGGTGATGTCACTGGGGCTCTCCTCCTGTGTGAGAACAAGAAAACCAAAGATGTTTTTTTTTAAGTATTGGAGCCGCATTTGTTGCTCAAGAAAAAACAACACATCTGGTCGTGAACCTACCGCCATCTGGTGGTGAGAAGAAACCGTCCTCTCCTTCAGTCGACCTGAACAGACAAAGCAGAGTGAGACTTTTCCTTTTTTTAACCCAGTGCTTCTCAATTATTTTCTGTCACGTCCCCCCCATGGAAGAAGAAAACATCTCGCTCCCCCCGCGCGACTATGAATAGAATCATTTGTCTATAAATTGTTCTAAGTACCTCTGCATAACCAATCCTTAATAACATACAAAAAAAAAAAGAAATATGGACCAACTTACAACAAAGAATAGCTTTATTAACTAACAGAAAAGATTTAAAGTGCATCTGAAATTAAAACATAAAATTAAATCCTTAAATAAATTATAAACATTTTTGACTGACCATATGATACTTAAAACTACATAAAATGGTCTTATCAGTGTGATTGTGGTGTAATGTCTTTAATTTCTCTGTCTCCAACATTTCAGACTCAGTAACACACCGGTCTTTCACAGTGAACCAAGCGCTACAGACGCTTCGTCATATTTCCTCGTCTTAGCTTTGGGAGACTTTCGTTTGTCTCTTTATCTCCGTCTCTCTCCGCCTGTCTTCTCATCCCTGTTAAATATGTTTTCATGGTGTCACTTGGTGTCTACACTTCATACTCATACTCTGTGCTGTATGCTCCCTGCACACAACAATGAGAGTGCCACTGCCCCCTAATGTAGTGGAGGTGAAATTGCACTTTATTCTAGGACAGTAAAAAAAATAATATATAAATAAATAAAGCATGTTCCTTGAAGTCAAACGTCCAACACTTAAAAACTCACAGTAACGCCGTTTCCTCTTCAGCGGCACGGCCGGCTGCTTCTCCAGCTGTAACCAGAGGAATATGAGAATTTTACTTGTTTTCCTCGTCTGGGCCTTTATTATTATTATTATTATTATTTATTTTTTTATCTACCTGGTCGTGTCGCCAGAGCCACATGACGTCGTAGGGCAACTGGAAGTGAATCCTCTTAAGCCTCAGATACTTCCCTGGAGGACAGGAAGTGATTCAGACGATGAACCAGCACAGCTACAACAGAATTTGCATTTTTTTTCCTGTACTCACCAACGTGAATAGGAGCAGGGAGGAGGCTGTAGTCGTTCTCCCCCGGCATGTATTCCATGCTGCTCCCTTTGCAGAATGGCTGGGTTTGTGAGGGCGGGCTAGAAAAGAGGCGGATATTAAAAAAATGAAGGAATAAATTAAGCTGCGTTAGTTAACAGCTTATACATCCAGAGTACTCACTCTGTCGTTTTATAGTCATCAGAGTAGAGACCAGCCCTCAGAAAAATCTTCCTGGGGGGGCAGTCCGCTCTCTCCTCCCGTTGGACAGCGATGGGTTGGGGCGGGGTTGGGTCAGGATCTGATTGGGTAAAGCTTTCGGTTGGGGGGGCGTCGCCCTCCGGCCCGTCCTCGGCGATGCTAAAAGGAAAGAAAGAAGAGAGAGATAGAACGACAGAGAGGAAAAAGAGAAAGGAAGAAAAGGCACTGGTTTAGCACACAGTGCTGAAAACGATGGGTTAATATGGCGGTAGAGAGCGGGCGTTTTTTTTTTTTTTGCACGGGTGTGACGGCGCTGTGGGTGTTTACCTCTGGCGGCAGGGGGAGGAGTCACCATGTTTTCTCTTCCGTCCTTTCTTCCTCTTGGCCTGAAGCACCGCCTCTGTCACCTGCCGCTCCGTCTCTCCTTCTCGCTCCTCCCTCCTCCCGTCCCGCTCATGGCCGTACCCTGGCAGGAGGTCAGGCGACAGCGGCGCCGGAGGGGGCGGGGCTGGGGCCGGGGAGGAGAGAGCTGAGGGCAGCGGGTGCTTCCTGGGCCGCCCCGGCCTCCTCTTGTTTTTCACCTCCACGCCGTCTGCTGCCGATGAACTTCTCTGCTGCCCCCGGCTCCTCGAGTCACCTTGTAAACCTGCAGCAGCCATCAAAATAGGAAAAAAAAGAGGGAGGGAGGGGTTGGGGGGGGGTGTAAGTGGCAGAGAGGAAATGAGACAGATGTGGATCAGTGATTGAGCCAGCAGGAGGTGTGAGGTGAGGCCACTCTGGGCTGAGTCACAGATTAGGTGAGTCACAACATTTCCTCTGACCAGATCACTTCTGGGAAATGCATTAGGGGTGATTTATGCACACATAAACACACACACACACACACACACACACACACACACATGCATGCAGAAGAAAAAAAGAGAACAAGAATGGTCACATGCATACTTTATAATGTGTATAATGTGCACACTGTTGTACACAAATAGCTTTTTTTTTACTTTCCTTTAATGTGGAAAATAATAGGAAGTGGGGGGAGATAGAGGGATAAAATTGTGTGTGTGTGTGTGCTTCAACAATACATATGGGTTCAGTTACAGAGGACAAATGTATTACGCCTCTTTTAAACAAAAACAAAACAACCCCCCCCCAGGCATGAGCTCTACTTGCCCCCACTCTGACCTCCCTGCTATTCCTTCATCAATCTCTTCTGAGCTCATCCATCTTTTTGTTCCATTTTCCAAAGTCCCTGACAGGACTGACCACTCTTTCCGTATCGGATTTTTTCCAAGTCAAACGGGCCCCGTTGGCCCGGCTTTAAATAGCCGATGTGGTGGTTAACTAATGACCGTGTTGGCCGGGTTCGCCCCGGGCTGCAGCAGCGTGTGGTTCGCTTGCAGACCGGCAAGATTTTCAAGAGATTTTTCTGGCAGATTCCCCATCAAGATTTCTGCCCTCCTGCTATAAAGCTTTTAAAAAAAAATTCCAGTGGGGTCGCCCCCCCCCACCAGCTCGGCAGAAATTGGCTATAAAAAGAACAGAGTCTGATTTCCTCTTAAACACTCTGCAGGCTTTGATGCGTGGCTCAACAACACCTGAGCAAAAAAAAGCTGCCATGCTATATTGGGCGAACTGTTGCTAAAACACAACATGCACATTGTGTGAATACAAAAAATCTGTCAAACTGTGAAAGTGGAAAATAGACTCTCAGGATAAAACCTTTTCACTCAGCAAGTTGTCATGATTTAGTTGTATTCAAAGATAAGCACTGGATTTCCTATATTATCTAGATTACTATATTCATACATTCTATCAGTGAAACAATAAAACAGAATAAAATTATGTACTCACCTCAAGTCAAGGAACATAACTCCAACAATGGAGCTTTTGTTGCTCCAGCCAGAAAAACACTAACATTGCAGTGTGTCCAAATTGTTGCGTATGCAGCTGACATAACCTCATTAGAGCTGCAGCAATTACTTGATGGAACGAGACAAAACTGCAAAATGGACCAGCTACTATGTTTTTTGGGGCAAAAAATACCAAGCATTTGTGGGTTCAAACTTCTGGTTTGAGGCTATTCATTATCATATGTATGATAGTAATGTGACTATATTTGTATTTTGGAATGTTGGTCAGTTGTAAGAGATTATATTTCACAAATGTGATCATTATTCGATATTGACTGATTAATTTATAAAGTTGCAGCTCTAAACCTCCCGTTTCACCAACAGACAGATGGTTGATTCTATGATCTGTGACCTGTTCGTTCATGCATCACCAGATCCTCTCACCTGTTTCTCTCCGCTCTGTCCAAGCCGGCTCGTCCCTCCTCCATGACCGGTCTCCGCTTCCTGGATTTCTACTGGACAATCCACTCCTCAGACCCCGCCCCCCCGTTGCCATTGCAGCTGTTGTGAACAGGTTGGTGTGCGCAGGGGATGGGGACCTCCTGTACAGGTGCTGCGGGTGGATGTCGTCCCCGTCGTCATCGTCCGACTCCATCATCCTGCCAGCACGCCGCTCCCCATTGAAGGAACTCCAGCTGGGGTTCCCGAATCCCGGCGCCCCCCCGAGGCCCCCAAGTTTAGTCCAGCTCTGGCCCAGGCCGCCCCAGCCCCCTCCGAATGAGGACAGGTGGGAGGAACCCAGGCCCAGTGAGGTGAGAGATGAGTGTTTGAACCGTTCTGTTGAGGACGAGGAGGACGAGGTGGCGGCGGAGGAGAAGGAATCATTCCCGTTCTCACACAACCATGGTGACAGCATGCCCCCCATCCCTCTGGACCCTTTCCTGCCTCCTTCTCCTTGCCCCAAAATGAACCTCGACCTCGGCTTTGACCCGGGCAGCCCCTCCCTCTCCATGCTGTCCTCCTCGTCGTCATCATGCAGCTCCTCCTCGTCGTCCATGTCCCGCTCACACTGTCTGTGGCGGTGCTTGTGTTTATGTTTGTGTTCGCTCCGCCCACATCCACAGGAGAGGCTGGACGAGAACCCTGAGCCCCCCCCTCCCAGATCGCCATCCACCTCGCCACCCAACGCCCCCTCCCGTAGCAGCCGGCTCCTACGCCTGTGGAACCGGGCGGGGTTGAGGAGGAAGTGGGGGTGGTGGGGCTGGTGCGGGGCATACTGGTGGGGGGATGGGAGCGGGTAGGAGCTGGGGAGGTGGTGGTAGAGTGTTGTGGCGGGGGGGTAGCTGCCATAGAAGCCCATGTTCTCGATGGCCTCCTGGAACTTGGACGGGCAGCCGCACTGGCGGCGCTCCGGCTTCCTGTTGCAGTGCACCGGCTGGCAGGGGTAGAACGGCTGGGGGGGGAAGGAGGGGTTGGCGGGGTAGGAGGCTGGATGGGGCGAGTAGAAGCCATTCAGGTTGATCCTGAAGATGTTGGAGCGGAGGGAATGGGAGGAGGAGGAGTGATGGCGCCTGCCCCCGGTGACATTCCCGCCCCCGTCGAAACCCTGCCCCCCCAGCCCCGTTCTGGCCCAGCTCCGCCGGCCGATGTGGACCTCGCTGAACTGGCCGATCAGATCCTCTAGTTCGGACAGGAACTCCGGATCCTGCATGTGCAGCTGCTGGTGCTTCTTCTTGTGTTTATTTTTCTGTCTTTTGAGTGCATTGTGCAGGCAGGGGTAGTAGTCCGGGTGAGTGCACTTGTTGTGTCCCGGGCAGGGGCAGGGGCACATGCAAGAGCAGGAGGGGGGGCAGTCATAGTCCCGCCTCCTGTGGCGGTGCCGCTCCCGGTGCTCCAGAGCTGCAGAGTTGGTGACGGTGGCGTTCGCATGCCTGGCGATGTGCGAGAGGGGCGCCGAAACCGAAGAAGACCGGTCCAGGAAGGAGTGTTTCTGGCCCCCTGGGATCAGCCCTGCCCCCTGACCCAACTGGAGCACGCCCCGCGTCCCCCTCATCTCCCCACGCTCGGAGACGCTATTGTTGTCTGTTCCGATCCCGCTGTCGCTAGGCAATGTCTCTTCGCTGTGCGATTCGCTCCTGGGGGAGGGCGTGGCCTCCTTCAGGTGGCCAGGGGAGCCGGGCACATGGTGTGGCGGTGGCGTGGGGCAGGACAGCTTACACGATGACTGGTGGAAGGGGAAGTGGTGCCTGCCCTGACATGGGCAGCTCTTCTTCACGAAGGGCGACAGTGACGAGGAGGAGGGCGGGCGGGGCGACGTGCAGGACGAGGACGGCGAGGGCAGCGAGAAGGGGTGGGGGAAGAGCAGCGAGGATGACGCTGGCTCCGCGACGCTCCCCTCGCTGTACGGGCTCTGGGCACCACTGGAGTGGGTGAGGGATGGCGAGGGGAACGGGTGGGAGAGCGGTGGCTGGGGCTGGTTGGACGAGAACAGCGACGTTTCTGAGGGGTTGGTGAACAGGGACGACCCAGGGATCAGGTTGGCCGTCTGGGCTTTGGGCTTGCGTCCTCGCCTCTTGCCCATGTAGATGGTCCCTCGCTTGCTCACGTTGATCTGGGGGCCCAGCTTACCCCCGAAGGAGGAAGACAGCGCCGAGAGTGTGTGTACCGTTGTACTCTCTATTGTTTTACACATTCCTAGAGAGGTCTCGGCGTCTGCCGCCATGCTCCTCCTCGCCTCCTTCCCCACGTAGCCTGACAACATCACCTTGTGCAGCCTCCGCTTCTTCCTCTTCTTCATCTCGTTTATCAGCCTCCTGATCTTTAGCTGCCTGTTTCCCTTCTCGGGGGGATGGAAATCATTGCTAGTGTCCACATCGTCGGTCAGATTCAGTGCGTCACCACCCGGGTCCTCAGGGAGGGGTCGCTTGGGTGGACGGCCACGCTTCTTAGGGCTGGATCTAGACTGAGTTGGACTCGGCTCTGGCGTTGGGGCTTTCTGAACCTCGGCCGGGACGGCGGTCGGTGACAGCCGCGGGGGAGGCTCGTCCAAGAGGGAGTTGTGGGATTTAGGGCGGCCCCGTTTTCGGGAAGGGGTCGCAGGGGATCTGGAAGCAGGGGGGCTGGGGTCCGATGTGGGGTGGCTCTGCTTCGGGGAAGATGGTTTTGAGCTGATGTTTGAGGAGCTAGTGGGAGCCGGGTGTGACTCATCGGTCTTGGCAGGAAGCGACGTCTTGGGGTTCTGGGGGAAACTTAGTAAAGGATTATGCTGGGGATCCAAGGGGGCTTCCTGATTTTCCGCCCTCTGAGCCCGGTGCACCAGCTTGGTCCAGCTGGGCCGTCTGGCTTTGCGTTTCTTGAGTGGCCTGCTGTCCTGCTCCGGGGGGGAGGATGGGGGGGAGACGGGGGCACGGGCGGGAGGGGCAGGCAGGGAGGGGGGAGGGGCGCAGGCGGCGGGGTGGTTCGGAGGCGCCGCCAAATGTCTCGACGCGTCTTGTTCCTTTGATTTATTGGTGTCACCTGCTGTTGTTGTCGCAGGCTCAGCTTGTTTAACTGGCTCCTTCTCATCTGGTCGTCCCGGGTTCATCACTTTACAGCTTTTATCTGGTCTACCACAGTCAACCGTGTCCCCACATTTAGCGATAGTATCCTCTGTTCTTTGTTTGTCTGCGGTAAGCTTATCGCTTTTTTTTTCAGACTTTTCTCTTTCGGTCTTGAGCTCATCCCTCCACATGTCATCAGTCCTATGTCTGTCATCCTTTTCTTTCCCGTGCCTCGATTTCCCATCTTTCCCTTTCTCCTTTTTCTTCTTTTTTCCTTCCTCCGTTTTGCTCTCACTTTTTGCCCTTTCAGCTTCTGTCCTTTCCCGCCTGGATTTTTTCTCCCTTCGTTTCTCCTTCTTCACTTTCCTCTCTTTCTCTCTCTTTTTCTCCTGCGGGGTCTGTAGGGAGGGATCCCGGCCTTGGGATTGGGCAGACAAGGGATCCACGGTGGCGGCGGATTGTGGTTTAGGAGCAAGGACCAAGGGAGAGCATGGCGAGCCTGGTCTGCTCTTGTTAGACAGTTCTTTGTAAGGGCCGGTGGAGACCTGAGGTCTCATGGACGAGTCCATGGTAGAAACACAAGAGGAGCCGCCATGTTTTCCAGCTTTAATTTTCGATGAAGAAGGAGGTGGAGCCCCGCAGAGCCCATCGGCTGAACTTTTCCCGTTCGAAAGCCCTTTCTGCTTCTTCGTCTGCACCAAACCATTGTGTTTCTTGGAGGCTTTTCCTTCATTCCTGGTTTCAGCTGCGCAGAGCGTTTGGACGGAGGATGGGGTGGAAGGTGTAGCTGAAGTCGCCTGGTCCAGGGTGGGCGAGCAGGACTTGAGTCCTGCGGGGACCGGCTGGCCATTGACGCTGGGAAGCTTCTCTTTCTTCACTCGTTCAGATGGGCCATTCGAGTTCACCTCCACCTTATCGGCCAGTTTGATAGGAACCTGGGGAATGCAAACATGCAGTCTCTGTCATAGGCAGCAAAACGGCTGTGACATCCATTAGTTCTCTGTTGACAACAGTAAAGGACAATGGGCAAGACACAATAACTGAAACGCTTTTGTTTTTGTCCGCCCATTAAAAAAAGAGACTGAGGACAAAAATGAGTCAATCAGGCAGAGAAAGGAGGGCACGCCGAGGAGAAGGAGAGGGTGAGGTGATGGAAACGGAATGGGGTTGACACAGAAAGGAGAAATACAAAGGCAGAGAAACAGAGAGGAAGAGAGTGGGACAGGGATGGGGTGGGTGTGGAGGGGGGGGGGGGGGTGAAAGATAAATGAGAGCAGGTAGAGAAAAGAGGGGATGTAAAAATAGAAGAGAGGGAGAGATTAGAGAGCCAGGCAGAGACAGAAAGCAAGAGAGAGGGAGAGAGAAAAAGCTGTGCTATTGGTAGCTATAAATGCCTCTAATACAGATGAGAAGGCTTGACATTTCGTACTTGTCCCGTAATTTTCGGTATGCTGCAGTTTGAGTGGCATTTTGTGCAGCTAAAGCAATGAGCTTCCCCCTTTGGGCGATTGTCATATGGACCGATGGACCAATGTCTGTAACGGCTCCGAGTGGTTGCTGTGCTGTTGTCCTATTTATAGGCCTGTTTATTTAAATGCGCCGCTTGGGTTTCAGTATTGAGACAATTGCTCATTTGACCTTATTACAACTGTGCACAACATGGGGTGATTCTGCATTGCATAGATATGTCTGGAGGTTCCTAAAACACCTCAACAATTCAGTCAACTCATGTTTTATGTTTTTTTTGTCCCCATTTAAAGCTAATTTGAACTAATAATAGGTGCAGAAGGTTGCATGTGTATAAGGTGGTATAAGGTTGTCCTTACCTGTTTGGCAGTCTTGGTCCCTTGGCTGGTGATGGCAGGGACTGATGCTGGGGGGGCTGTGGTATACGTTGATGGTGGCTGCAATGATGATGATGATGATGATAGTGAAGATGATGATGCAAGCAGCGGCAGAGCGGCAGATGCAGTTTGTTTGGATGCGGTCTGGACAGCGTCCAAACCTGACCGAACCTCCCTGGAAGCCTCGTCCGCTAGGGCAGAGACAGTTTTGTGCTGCTGGCCCACTCCCCCCTCCCCGTCCACCCTCAGTGCCCCCCCGCCCCTGGACTGCCTCTGATAGGTCCTGATGGTAGGCTTGCAGACGTAGCTCTCCAAGATCTTGGGCGGCTTCTTGGTCCGCTTGGCCTGCAGTCCGATCCGGAGCCGTACATTCCCCTCGGGGCAGCTGGTCTCCCTGCCAGATATCTGGAGCTGCTGCTGCCCGGCACCGCCACAGCGCCCCTCGATGAGCAACTCCAGCACTGCCCCCTTGTCCCCTTCCCTCTTCCTCCCCGCTCCCCGTCTCTCCTCCTCCCGCCTCACTACGTCTCCGTTCTCCCCCTCGCCTCTCCTCCTTTTGTCCTGGTCCTGGTCAGCATCTTCCGGCGGTGCAGGCGAGGGGTCCAGACTGGGGTTCGTGGTCGGAGGGGTACCCCCCTTCACTCTCTGGTCCATCAGAGAAGTCGGGGGGAGATGCAGGCTGCTGTGTAGTTCCCAGTATAACACCTTTATAAGTGCCTCTGGAGGGGGGTCAGAGGGGGTTAAGTGCTGAGTTGTAGCCTGCAGGTGTAAATCAGTAGATTTGAAGAATTTCTTTTTAAAAAAGATCCAGACTTCAACAGCCTGTAACAGTACGATTAGGCTCCTTCATCCAGCAAAGGAAAGGTCTCTCTGGTCCTTTTCGGCTCGAGCTGAGAAGGAGTAAGTTTGAAACAGAATGAGAGAGAGAGAAAAGACAAAAACAGAGAGACAGAGGCCAGTGATTAGTCATTTCAGTGAGCTCAGATGCTGAGTAGCAGCAGCAGCAGCACAGGAATTGAGGGGGAAAGTCCCCTTTCCCGCAGGCAGCTGTACAGAGAGGTGCTAAAGTCTGTGTCCACACAGATGATCTCATCATACAGAAAAGCCCTGGAGGCCAATCAACGCCGCTGATTCCCAGAATGTCTGAGCTAACTGGAAGAAAGACCCACTCGCATTCTTAAAAAAAAAACAGCCAGGGCTAGTTTCTCTTTGACAGTCAGTAAATAACAGCACCTTTTGAGAGACGACGTGCACTCCCTAAATCTCCAGACTTTTTACTTACGTTCTAATCTGGACCGAGCCAACCTCTTTCCCCCTCCCCTCCCCTCCTCTCTTTCCTCAAATCAATATATCAATCAATCAGCCCCTCAGTAATTCAAACACTCAATCCCGTCTCCCCCCTCCCCTACTCTCCCCCTGCCGTCTTTGCGCCTTCTGTTCTCAGCTACTCCCACAAGCACTTCTCCTCCCACCCCTTCCCTCGGCTCTGCTGTACTTTCTTTTCTCTCTCTCTCCGAAACTCCCCTTTTCATGTTTGGCTGTAAGCTTTTGCATGCATTCTCTATTAGTCCCATGCTCACTCTCTCTCTCCCTCCTCTCTCTCTCTCTCTCTCTCTCTTTCTAGACCACACAGTAAAACGGTCAACTCATACACTCTATCCATGTTAATCAGAACCATATTTCCTCCTCCACTCTGTTCTTTTCCTCCTCTCCAACCTAAATCCCTCCATTCACAGTCCAACCATTCCCCTCCTCCCCCTTTCAGTAGTGGTAACACAAATCCGTAGGAAAGGGTAAAACTTATTTTTGGAAAGGAGCGCAAATTCCTCCTCCTCCCATTGCTTCCTCTTAAGTCGAGTGAGCTTTTCATTGACCCCCCATTGTAAATGGACTTTTAATGTGACATTACCGCAAGTAACACGCCCTAAAAATAACATTCCGTTCACCGGGGGAAAACTTTCACCCCCTCGCTCATGGTCGTATTCAGCCCATTTTTTTCTGCCACGGCGAAAGGAGGGAAGCAGCATCTTCTGTCATGCTTACTCGATTATAATCTCTCTCTCATTAACGGAGACAGACACTCATCCGCTTTCTAATAAAACACACCCTACCGAGCATTCTTTCGATCCGCTCCTGAGAGAGCTCTTATGAAATAGCTTAACGCACACAACGGCATCGTGGATAGTGTTTTCATTTAGGAGCTCAGTGGGCTATCTTCGGCCTCCCGGTCCCTCCCAAAACCCCCGTTCCTTGAATCACACACCGAGCTCAAATCAACATCTGTTCCAGTAACTGCTGTTACGTAACAGCTTTGGAAAGCATTTCCAAGGCCAAACCTCCTCACAATAAAAGAAAAAAAAGAAGAAAAAAAAACAGAGCATAGGAATGGACGGTGGTCCTTTTTTCTCAGAGGAGGGCGAGCCACCTTTTCCTCATCATTCACGATGGGCCTGACCCAGGAGGAGTCATGTGGGTTACACTCCTGTAGTGAGAAGTGACTATAAGAAGAGAATAAAGAGTAGCAAGATTTCAAGCTTAAAAGGGCAAACCCATTCGACATCAGTCAAAGTGCATACTAATCGCCTTTTATACTCTCTTAGAACTATACCTCTCAAACATAACTAACAAATTATTCTAACATTAGACCAGGAGCTATTTGCGGTGACAGGATGATGGGTGGACCTGACACTGTAGTCAGTGTGGTTCCTCTGGGCCCGCGCTGAGATTAAATCATGATAATGGCCCGCCATATTTCCAGCCATCATCGCCGTCCCATGACGGCGTTATCATCAATAACTACGGGGGCAACATTATTGTCTGCCTGACAACAGCAGGAGCCCAGCAGCTGGAAATTAAGGCAGCTGTGTGATGGCATCTCCAAAAAAATAAATACTAATATTAATAAAGAATATTGAACCATGAAGTAGTCAGTGCAACCTTCACACATACAGGGAAGTTTCTCACCTGAGCCCGCCTCCTCCTCCTCCTCCTCTCACACATCACACACACACACACACACTTTCCCCCTAGTTAGTGTATCAGGAGTGTGTTGGTCGTACATTGTGTACCCAGGTCGCAGCTGCGTAGGCTGTGATGTTGCTACTGTAGATACAGTACGGGCAGCGGGGGGGGGGGTGTTACCGCACCGGAGCGCCTCCCCGGGACGTCAACGGGGGTGGGGGTCTTCTTTCTCCATAATGACTTTGCGCACCTCGGTTAAAAAAAACGCTTTGACGCTGTCGCACTTCCAAAAAAACGACACACACACACACACGCACACACATGCACGTGTTGTTGTTGTCCGCCTCTCTATAATAAAACATCGCGCCTATAATAAAACAAATAAAAATAAAACATAGGAGTGAAACTCAGTGTGTGAATGTGCGGGGCTACGCAGCATGAAATAGAAGGTGTTAGTGATGTGGATCCTGTCCTCTGCCAGCCCTTCTTCTTCTTGCTGCTGTCAGCAACACTCAAATAAGAAATATCACCACGCACCGCGGGGGGGGGGGGGAGAGAAGGGAGCGAAACACACGCAGCAAACGACTTGCGGGGGGGGGTGCGTTGGTAGGGGAGGTCAAATTAACGCACGGCGGATGCACAATATTCTCCCCCCCGAGCTCGCGGCTGCTGACAGGCCTGAGCACATTACCACGGACTGCCATGACGGTCCGTAACAGGCTACGTAGCTACTTACCGACAGCGCGTCCCGGAGCCAACTGCGCCGAAATCAGTCAGAGAGAGGTGAAGGTGTCCCGCTCTTCTCCCCGCGTCTTTTTTTTTTTTTTACCCCCCCTCCCTTCTTCCCTGGAGCTTCAGCTGCATTACACGTCGCTCCGCTTACATAACGACGGCCGGCGGAGGTCCGAGCGGCCGCCGAACGCCGAGTTTCAGAGCGCGGCGGAGTCCGCCGTGCAACAGCATTGGCGCGGGTGTTTTCATAATCATACAGTCGACGGGTCTCCGTAGGCGCGTCTCCGCAGCTAGGTGGCGGACTGGTTACGTTGGATCCCCCCCCTCTCCCTCCCAACCCCCCCGTTTTTTTTCTTTTCTATTTTTTAAGCCACTTTCTGCTCCTCTCGGGGAAAGTTACGCCGCTCCCGCCAGTAATAATAATGGCTCAGGCTGCGTACGAGCCTTGTTAACGTGTCATGACGACAGGCTGGAGGCTGCAGCGGCGCGCGCGCGCGTCTGTGTGTGTGCGCGAGCGAGCGAGCGAGGAAGCGCGCGTGCGTGCGTGTGTGTATGTGTGCGCGCGCGCGCTGGGTTACAGGCTGACAGTGCAGAGTGGTTGGTGGGTGTGCGGGAATGCAATTGCGTGGCCATTTTCATGTGGTCAGAGGAGGTAACATGGTGAATACAGCGGCGCACGAGCTCGTTGCGGTTCATAATAGGCGTTCGGGGAGGGGGGGAGGAAGAGGAGGAGGAGGAGAGGCTATTTAGACGCTTAATAAAATGGCGACGACTTGGCTGAAGTAGCTGCTGGTCGCATTTTGCATTTTTTAAGGGAACACGCAGCTCAAAAGTTGCGTCTCCTTTAAAAGTTGTGCAGCTTTTACAGTGTGAGTCAGAGACAGAGGTAGAGTACTCGTCCCAAAAAACTTAACTGTTGATGTATTACTGTCAAAAAGTACATTTAGTCAAGCACTGTACTTCATGCACAAGTATTTCCATGTGGTGCTATTATACTTCCACTATAGGTCAGGGACAAATCATGTTTAATAAGATGAGAAAGTCAAAAACTTTTTAAAATACAGTTTTAAGAAGCAGTTATCGTGTCTCTTAAAAAGTACATTTGTGTTTATGTTGGTTTCTTGTCATTTAAAAGTCGATTTGTACAATTTACTTTTACAAAAATCACGATCTTGTAACTAAAAAAGAATGATTAATTGTAAACATTTAAGCCACCTAGAATATAAAACTAGTTGATAACATGTTTTTAATTTTTAAAAACCTTTTTAAGAGAGTTAAACTATTTCAGACTGCAAAAGATTAAATCTCATCAAGTGAAAATACCTTGTCTTATCCTTATCCATTGTGGCAGATAAATCATCTTATTTCAGGTTTTAGTTTTTTATTTGATTATGGTCATTTAATTTAAGTAAAAGTTGAATAAAATATATGAGATAAGTCAAACAATGTAATGTTCTCTTAAAATAATAATTATAAATAATTATAGAAATATTATTATATCAAATCATATGGGTTCTTTGTCGCTAACACCATTATTAACTAATTATTACTTAATTAGAGTGGTGAAATATTCAGATGCCTCATGTAAGTAAAATCAACGATACAGCAATGTGGAAATATACTACAAGTAAAAATCCAATTACTATTATTATATACATCATTATATTAGATTGATAACTCCACTGTGTTTGTGTTCTATAACCAACAAGTTCTGTTACCCAATTCTTTTTAGAGTTCTTCTTTTAATTTTAAAATTATCGAAATAAAAACCACCTGAGACCAAAATCACCACAGCTGTTGAAAAATAGATATCTGAATTACATTTTTTGTAAGAAATCAAAAGACAAAAACACTGGTTGGATTCATCCTTAAGAATGTGTTTTTAAAAATCTTGTTATATTATCTATCGTGTTGAATCTGTGTCTGGAAAGTAACTAAAGCTGTCAAATAATAGAATAGAGTGAATATAGTTCCCTCTGGAATATAGTAGAGTCAAAATACTTGGGTATAAAGACATTAAATGTGTACTTAAGGACAGTAATTAAGTAAACGTACTTACTTACTTTGCAACACAGTGTAATTACTACTGCAAGTACTTGATCACAATGACGTCTTAGGACCAAACTCAACTTAACATTGAACTCGGTAAACAGACTTTATGCTGAGTGTTTGCTGTAAATCCATTTGTTTTGGATCATTAAGTAAAAACACACAAATTATTTTATGAATATGCTCCATGTGAGGATATCCCTTTAAGTTCCTTCACAAACTCTCGGGATGAGGTAATGATGCAGATCTTTTTATAATGATATTAGTTTTTCAGAGGCTGTTTAATGGCTGCAGTGGACGATGGTTAAAAAATGTGTAGGCCCATTTTTGCAATAAAATAAAATATTACCAATCAAATTACATGAAGTGAACTTTGAGGCCTTGGGGGTCTGGGTCCTGGAGGAGCTTTTGCTTTCACCAGATTAACTTTTATAGGAGGCTCATGGGCAAAAGGTGTTTTTTGAGCCTGTATTAATCCCCCTACCCCTCATCTTCTTCATTTTATGCTTTGTGCACTGACAATTTCCCATTGAGGCCCAGAAAATAACCAGTACTCCTATTTCAGAGCAATGGCATTGCCTGGCCCCAGGCTTTTTTATGTGATCTAATTTGAGACATTTTGATTAACCTTAACTTTTAAGAATATGCATCATGGACATAATAAAAACTTTTAAGTGGATGGTCTATAAAACAAATTGTGGTTATAATGCAGAACTCACATTGCACTTTATTGATGCCTAGTCATAAAGCAAATTGCAAATATTCGATTTACAGACAACCATTGGCACAGGGCCGTCGGGCCTGTTAACCCACCGTGTCTATACATTTTGTGTGTGTGACGCTGTAAAACAAGTTAAAATGAAATTGTGACATGTTTATTCTTTAATTCTTTGTTGTTTTCCCTGTATTGGTAATAAAGAAATTAGTTAACACTAGATTATTATATGCACCTGAAGCTGAGTGTATATAGAACTTGAGTCCTGTCACATTCCTGCAGCATGTATGACAAAAAAAAGTGTCAACATCCCATAAACTCCATTTTCTTGCAGTCGTGTGACTCCGCGAACCTGATTGGCGCGAAACAATTGGGAGGGCGTGACGTCACGTCCGGCTCAGAACGCTGTGCGTGATGGCGGCGCCCGACGCGGCTCAGTCACATTGACTTCGACTCGGCGGCTTTGCTGAACAATTCCCCCCGGCGACGCCGGTCGGGAGGACGGTAGTGACTGGAAATCTGCGTCGTTTTAGCTCGGATGAACTGAACTGAACGGCAGGTGAACTGTTTTCTTAGCAAAGAGCTAACGTAGCCTGTAAATCACGCCCCCTGCAGCTATCGTTAGCTGCTAACGTTAGCTGTTAGCTAGCTGTTAGCATGTAAACACTTGGTTGCTAACGTTAGCCCCGTAAACACTTAGCAACTAACCTTAGCTGCTAACGTTAGCTTCGTAAACGATTAGCTGCTAACGTTAGCTGCTAATCTTAGCTAGCCTCATCTGCTAAGCGTTTCCGCAAGGTTACAGGGCACCGGTGTGTGTGCGCGTGTGTTCCATTTTTTTGCCTCTTTTAACTAATATTTGATCCTTTTTTAACCACGTTGTCCTCCTAATTTCAGATCATGGCCCTCCACAGACTGTCCTTCAGGCTACGGCCAGCGGTAAGCTAACAGGCAGCGGTGTGTTTTCTGTCTTTTCGCTTATACCAGAAGCTAATTTTTCGGTCGTTGAAATCGGGTCATATCGCGAGGATGTCTTCTTGAAGTCACAGCCTTTTTGAAGAAAAACAGGAAGATATGAACTTGTATAAACGTAGCCTCCTATTGATTGCAGATTTGTTTTTTTTTGCGCGCGACTATAAAATTATTAGTTGACAGTTGGTTAAAATATTAAGCAAGAAAGTGAACATTATGCACACATTTGCCATCCAGAGCAATATGTTGTATGAATACACATTGGTACAGGGTTAATGTCATCTTTAGAACTGCAAAAATTCTAATTATTATCAATTATTTTTTATAATTGAATGATGGTTATTATGAAAAGTGAAAACGTGCTTACCTTAAATGTGTTGTCCAACCAACTTGAGAAGCTGGAAGAGAATTGGGAAGTTTTTGATTCTTTATCTTGTTTTAACCATGATTTGTCACTGACTCTTATATCTGACATTTTATGTTAACTTTTCACATTGAGCTACACAACATTATAGTGGAAACTTGTTTAAGCTGCGCATCATTGGAACACCTGACAAATACGTGAAAGTTCTCATTCATTGGTTCTAATCTCTTTTCAGGTAGCGCACATTCGATCCCTTCACACCAGCGGATGTGTCCAGCAGCAGGAAGCCGTGGCCATAGAACCAGAACCTGAGCCCTTGTCACTCTTCAGAACACACGAGACGGATCCAGTAAGTGGATCTGGCTGCACATCAGTGTCTGTCTTACTGTCGCTGGCTTATCACAGTCCTCGCCAACTATGTCTTTGTCTAACCTTTGTTTTCCCTCAGGCGTGTCACTCAGAGAATCACATTGGACAGTATTACACTCTGCCTTCTGCCTACATCCATACCTTGTTCCCTCAGGGCCTCCCCTGGCGCTACCAAAAGCAGGTTGGTTCCTTTTTTTCCCCAAAACTTCTATCAAATTCTAGTAGAATATTTTTATATATATGTGTGTTTGTTTATACATATGTATATATGTATGGGAAGTAGTGTTTTTGAGGAAGGAATTTCATGTGTTTTTAGATAAAGACGTTTAATGAAGCCTGTGTGATGGTGCGGCAGCCTGCTCTGGAGGTCATCTCCTACCTGAAGAAAACTGACGTCAGCAAACCTGCTTTGCGATATGTATTCTGTATCCTTTAAAACATCAATTCACTATATACAGTCTAGCATTTTGTTTGCAAACTAGTTAATATACATTAGACAGTGGAATTAATAATAAAGCTTTTTTGTTCTAATGGGACACGTAGATCTGTGAACTATGGATGAGACTGAAAACTAAATTGTGCTGCATGACGCTCTGAAATCTTTATTTTATTTTTGTAGAGTTTCAGTCAGTTTCATCAAACCTGCAGCAAACGCTGCTTTTTCTCCCTACAGTAACCAGGAGGATGATCAACTCATGGTGGGAAAATAAAAACAATTAGCAGACAAAAATTATTTTTAATTTAACTCATTCTTTCATTTGTCAACTACTTAACTGCCATGTTGTGTAATATTACTGGAAATGTGGGACAAAGCCAAGACTGCCGTGTTGTGTAACCCTAAAAACAGTTTAACTAAAAACACAAGCTATCAGCTAGTTTTATATACTGGATGGATTAAATATATAAATTTGATCGTTCTTTTTTTTGGATATGCCGTTTGGCATTTTCTGTCAAAACTTGCATAAAATCATGATTTTTTTTTTTTTTTTTTAGAAAAATTGTCAGAAAAATGTTTGGCAGGATGAGATAGTCAAAAACATTTTATAATAGTTTTACATGAATTCATTAGGTCTCTTCAAAATGTTCATCTTATGTTAATGTTGTTGTATTTTTTACCAAAAACATGTTAAATGGTGTAATCCACCTTGAATATAAAACAAGTAATGGCATGTGTGTAATTTTTGAAAACCTTTTTTAAGAGAGTTAAACTATCTGGTATCAAGTTTTTAACACACATGTGACACCACATGTCACCGTCCCGTTAAAATAACGTAACATAGTAAACAATAGACGCCTTTTTCTTCTTTTCTTTTCTTGCTGCTCTTGAATGAAACGTTTATTAACCTTTACTGAGTTGTTCAGATGGACTCGTCGGCTCTGGGAAGACGATGTCCCTCAATCATACGATCCACTTCTGCCATACACAAGGATGGCTGGTGCTGCATGTACCTGATGGTGAGACACACACACACACACACGTCTGTTCAGCTTGGTGAAAACACACAATGTGTTAACACTCTTTTCTCAAACAGCCCACCGCCTGGTGAAGAACTGTCGGGAGCTGCTGCCCTCGTCCTATAATCCCTCTCGTTTTGACCAGCCTCTACAGGCCGCCGAGTGGCTACGCAACTTCAGAACCACCAACGAGCCGCTGCTGTCAAAGGTACAAGATGCGTCATATGCTGTTTACTCGTATGAGGCTGGTTAATAAGACCTGCAGAAATCAAAACCTGCCAGGTTAACAGGCTTTTATAAACCGTGAATCTACATTCGTTATGTTTGCACACATACATGTTTTTTTCTTTTTTACACAAAATGTTAAATCGTGTGACTGGAAAAGAATGATAGTTCTTAAATATTTAATCCACCTACAGTATAAAACTAGCTGATGCAGATGTTCCTAATTTCAATTGAGATTCTCTCTTTTAGAGCTGATTAGATGAATTAATTGATTAATTAGTTGCCAATCATTAAAATAATTGCAAGATACTTTTATTATTGATTAATCGATTTGATTCATTCTTAATAAGAAAAGGCCCAGATTCTCTGGTTCCAGCTTCTGTTCTCTGATTATTTCCTGGTTTCTTTATTCTTCTATAATAGTAAACTGATGATCTTTGGGTTGTGGACAAAAAAAGACATTTTAGGGTCAATCTTTAACTTTGATTGACATTTTACACCATTTATGAACTAAATCACTCTTTAATTGTTTCAATCAGGTTGCACCTTAAACATTTGTGGTTGAAATTATTATTAGTATATTTCATCTTCATATTTAAAAATAAATGCCGTAAACCTTATACAGGAACGCAAAGACATTGTTAATATGAATCTACTCTTCTTTTTTTTTTCTTCCCAGATAAAGACAACGAAACGCTATGTTTGGACCAAACGAGAGTTCACTGAGGAGGGAACTCCACTAAGGGAACTGGTGGATCATGTGAGTCCTCCACTTACTATAAGAAATGCAAATGAGTGCATGAGCTTCCAATTAGCTTTTCATGTTCATAGAAAATGTTTGGTTCATCTCCTCAGACATTTTCATCAGTTTGTTGTATCTCTGTTACCTCATGGTTCCCTCTGGTCGACCGATTTCCCCTCAGAAGTTTCATCTCTCTTTGTGCTTAGTGGTGATCAATGGTCAAAGGACGGAGCAAAGTGATGGATCAGTGCAATACTTTCTGTACAATACACTGACAAAGGCAGGAAAAGGGGTGGATTTATGTGCGGCCTGTGAATTTCTCATTTTTTCCCGATCCATCTTTTTTCCTGCTATTACTCACGCTACCCGTTTACCTCAGATAGAGGGAAACCTGCAGCCATTAGTGCTACTGTGTTACACCTGCCTCGTCATAGAATCTAATACTCTGTGGCTTATTTTGGTTTTAATGTGATTAGCTTTGTATTTGATGGAGTTTCCTGCGTGTCGCTGCAGGGCGTCAATCGCGTTAAGAGCAGCAGCGACGTGATGGGGGCGGTGATGAGGGAGGTGAGGCAGCAGAGCAGCCGGCCCGACCCCAGCTTCCGCGTGGCCGTGGCTGTGGATGGCGTCAACGCGCTGTGGGGGCGTTCCACCATTACGAAGAGCAACAAGAACCCTGTGAGAACACGCCTCCATGGTCACCCCTCATGTTTGTCCCTGTGTAGCCGCCACAGGTCTCACACGTCTGTTCTGTCACCAGGTGGATCCAGAGGAGCTGACTGTGGTTTACAACCTGAGGAAGCTGATAGGGAGCGACCTGGTGAGAATATTACATTACAGATATATAACATAACATATTACTTAATATTATATCTCAGGTTTAGTTTCATTGCTTTAAAGGTGGATCATGCAGGATTGTCTCAGTTTCTGTTTGCAAACACAGCTTTTAAAATTGGGGCTGACTCCACAAAGGCAGAACAATGAGGTGAAACAGATAAATAAAACTGCTTTTTTTTTTTTTTTGTTCTTTCACTTCGGTTATGTTCTGAAGTACAGATCACACCCACACCCATACAATAGAAGTACAGGCAGAGGTCAGGGTCTTAGCATATAAGCATCACCACGCACTTCTAGTGTTTCATGATGAGGGATTACATTTGCATGAATATAGTGAAATCCTGCACATTCTGCCTTTAACTCTCTATTACATAGTGTTTCCATAC
The DNA here is from genome assembly GCA_036785175.1 of Eupleurogrammus muticus. Classification (NCBI taxonomy): domain Eukaryota; kingdom Metazoa; phylum Chordata; class Actinopteri; order Scombriformes; family Trichiuridae; genus Eupleurogrammus; species Eupleurogrammus muticus. Next base: position 1,496,295 of record JAYKQN010000032.1, read on the forward strand.
GGCAAACTTAATTTTTTTCTAAAAAGCTGTGAAATAAAATCAGTTTTTACAGCTATGGGGCTTTTATTTTGTAAGGACATATAATTTATGAGGTCACATGACCAGTCCTTTTAGCTCGTGGACATTTGACAAGACAAGTTGTCTTTAATTCAGACATTTCACTAAAATAAAAAAAAAATCCCTACCTGGACTTTTTTTGGGTTAGTTTTTTTTGTTGTATTTTTTTCTGATATATTAAAATAAATTTGTTCCCATATGTCCCTGTAATATTTCGTTCCTCCTCGTCTCAGGTCGGTGGCGCCATCATCACGTCTCTGTCTCAGACCGGTGCTCTCTACACACCGAAATCCCTCTACTTTCCTCACGAGCTGCTGGGAGAGGTCAGAGGTCATCTTACTGTACTTTATTGTCTGTAACAAGATCGATCTCGTCGCCTCTTTTTTTTTTTAACCTTGTCAGGAAATTGCTGCGCTGACGTCCGGACTGCACCGCTCAACTCTGTTGCTTTGTAGACAATAGATCTCATTCCTGTACCAACTGGGCTTCTCCACTGAACAGTGGAGAAGTAGCACAAAGAAAGCAGAATATTATTCTCAGATTTGTCATTACTGTCTGGTAGTAGTAGTGGATTTTATTTAATTTATTTTCTGGTCATTTACATGCCAAAAGATTAATCTCACCTCTTCTACTTCTATACCATTCAATGATCAGTCTGACATCGTCGTAAATTACACTGACTTCATATTGGTGTGTGTTAAACAGAAAGGGTTTACCAGCATGGAACCTTTCATCCCGGTGTCGGTGCCTAACTACAGCGAGAAGGAGTTTGAGAGCTGTTACCTTTACTATATCGACCGCCAGTGGCTGCAGCATTCACAGAGTGAGCGTTTAAACTCCATGTTTTTCTGTGTTTAAAAAAAAAATGTTGTTTTATACAATTATTTTTCTTTCCTCTTCAGGCCGGACGGAGGATGGGAAGAAAGAACTCATCTTTCTGAGCAACAGAAACGCAGCAGCCTTGGACAGAATTTGTGCCGCCCTATAAAAAACAAACAAACCTTAAATCAGGGACATACACAAATATCATGCGTGTGTGTCTATGTCTATAATGTGTATAAATTATGATGCATGTGTGTGTTACTTTGATAATAAAAAAATGACTGAAGTGTTTAAAAAAAAAAAAAAACAAGATTACATATTTATTATGGAAGATTCAACAGTCCACAACCCAAAGACATTCATGTTACTGGAGGATAAAAAAACAAAATAATCCCATTTTAAGAAGCTGGAATTGAAGCAAAAATTGTTTGTTGAAATAATGATTAATTTAATATATATATATATATATATATATAGATAAACTCATTTTTGACACAGTGACAAGCCTTTGCACCAAAGTTAACATGCAAATTTTAATTACTAGAATATGACACCAATTCATATTCAGGCATAAGACGAAGCACATGGAGAAAGATTCAGAAGTCTGACCGCCCTGGTATGACAGAAGGTTTTTCCTGGTAAATTATTTCCAAATCCACGGTGAGTAAAGAGAAAATGCAGGTTTTCCTAACACAGAACATAAGGATGTTTTATGGATAATAAAGTGATAACCTCTACCATCTGGCCTAAAGTACTATGAGGGGAAAAAGGAATAACATTTTTTACTTTTCTTAAGGTGAATCATGGAAGGCATACCACAATTGTTTCACGTTTTACATGTTCATACAAGGATATGTTATTACTCATTTGATTCTATAATGTGCCTGTTAACAGCGGTTTCCAATGAAAACCTTTTATAGACCGTTTTATCACACAGTGATAAATCCTGACTTTAGTAGCAGCTGCTGAAACCAAACCTAACATTTTATTCCTAAATAAACCCTGAAGGGTTTCACAAGGTGTTTTGGTTATCTATCATTCATATCCTGATTTATAGATTATGTTCATAAAACCTGAGAAAGAATGTTTTCCAGGTATTGACAGATCACAAATTCCCTCTGAAAACAAGAGAATTTAAGCTGCCTTCATTTAATGTTCATATCTTTGATCTAGAAGTGTATGTAAATTAGGACATATTTAATAAAATTAGACATTTGCATGTTCAAACATTTCAAGAAATTTCTAATACAAAAATGTTCTTTATGTTAGAAACCAATTGGTAAATTTAATAGTGTGTATGTGACAACAAATCATTTTTTAATGAAAAACACATGCTATCAACTTTTATATTCTGGCTAAATTAAATATTTAAGTCTATCATTCTTTTTGGTTACACCATAATGCATTGCGTCATAATGCACACAATTGTGATTTTTGTGAAACAAATGGACTTTTAAAACAATATAAACAAAAGAATGTACATTTTAAGAGACCTGATGAATGCTATATATATATATATATATATATATATATATATATATATATATATATATATATATATATATATATAAACTCATTTTGCTAAACACTATTATTCACTGACCCATATGTAAAGTTTAGGGTTTTACTATGTTCCCCTGTAGTGTCTCACATTAATCTTCTATGGAAACTACACTTACGGGAGAAATAGAGAAACATTATCCATATAAATGAATCCCATTAATAATGAATAATTAATATACTGGCCCAATAAATAAAACTCCTCCTGGATGAGACCAGTGCTTCCTTCCTGCTGCAGCTTCCTCTGTGAACCAGCGACCCCTGGCGGCGCCTGCAGGTCACTGCACGGCCGGTCACGTGATCGTTTTACACGCGTCACATGACCGACTATGGTCAACAAACTCCAGGAAACTGGTGCAGACGCTGGAATGGAAAGTCAAAGTTATAGTTGTGTGTAGAATAAAAAAAGCGAAGTTTGACTCATCGGGACATGGGGGGTGTCAGGATCCTCTGAAGGTGAGATGATCTGCTCGGGCGCGAAACGGTGAACCGAGGAACACAGAAATGTGTGTGTGTGTGTGTGTGAATGGACGGAGTAGTGTGTCTGTTGGTTCTGAACTTACTTCCTCATTCAGAATTCTTATTTATTTATTTTTAATTTCCAGGTAAGATGACGTTGTCATGGCAACCAGCCGTCCTGTTGGTTCTTCAGCTAACAGCGGAAGTGACCTTGTCCACAGGTAACTCTACTACCGCTCAGAAAGCGGCTGTTTTCACCTGTAATTCTCCTCCATGTTTCCCCTTTTTTCTTGTTTCATGATTTAAAGTTTCATGTTCTGTTTATTAAAAAATAAAATGCATGTTTTTTATGGTTATACCTGTAGCAGCAAATACAGTCAGCCTTCCCACACACTCACCCACCCAAACGAACGCTGTGCTGTGATTGGCTTAGCACTGTTGGGAATGCCACGCCCCCTCAGAGATGGCGTCCATCAGTGACAAATCATCTTTTAGCAAAATGAGGAAGTGTCATTTAAAAGTCCATTTGTACCAATTATTTCACAAAAATCATGATTTTATGGGATTGTTGACACTAAATGTCAAATGATCAATTTTAAATATTTAATCCACCTTGAATATTAAACTAGTTAATAGCATTTGTTTTTCACTATTTAAAACAATTTTAGGAGAGTTAAACTATCTGTTTAAACTATCTCGCTATGTGCTTTATCATGAACTTTTTTTTACAAAAGTTAGAAAGCTAGAATTGAAGCAAAAATTATGATTAATTGTTAAAATAATTGCTAGAATATGACACAAATTCATATTCAGACAAAATACTGACCACATGGAGAAAGATTCAAATATATTAGCTTCTGTTTTATTTCATTTCTATTGAACCTTAACTTGACCACTTATACATTCTACTTTTACAACAAAGACGTCACCAAAACGCAGTGGACACCCTGGTATGATGGAGACGTTTTTTTCCTGGTAAATTATTTCCATATTCACAGTGAGCAAAGTAAAAATGCAGGTTTTCCTAACACAGAACATAAGGATGCCACATTAGGTAAATCATCGTTCACTGTCGTCCTCCAGGAAGCAGCAAATGTGTCCCCAGGAGCTTCGGCCATGACTCGGTGGTGTGTGAGTGTAACTCCACCTACTGTGACGGTGTGGGGCCGGCCACGCCCCCCCCGCTGGGGCAGTACCTGTTCTACCTGAGCAGCAGGGCGGGCAGCAGACTGGACCCGGGTCAGGGTCGGGTCCAGGCGAACAGCTCCGGGACAGGTGAGTCAGGAAAGGGTGTGAGGACAGGAACGGTGTTGGAGGAGAAGTTTTACCCCCTTCTTCTTCCTCTTCTCCTCCTGCAGGCCTCAGGTTCACCATCATTCCGTACCAGAAGTACCAGGCGGTCAGGGGGTTCGGTGGAGCCATGACGGACGCAGCAGCCATCAACATCCTGTCCCTCTCGGCCGGAGCCCAGGACCAGCTGCTGAGACAGTACTTCTCCCCCGAAGGTGTGTTAACACACGGCTTTCTATGCAACTACAGAGCTATGATTGATAGATAGATAGATAGATAGATAGATAGATAGATAGATAGATAGATAGATAGATAGATAGATAGATAGATAGATAGATAGATAGATAGATAGATAGATAGATAGATAGATAGATAGATAGATAGATAGAAATATAAAGCATTCACCTGGCCAAATGGTTATATATTTAATCCAACTAGAATATAAACTAGTTTATAACTTGTGTTTTTAAAAAAAATGTAAAAGCTTTTTAAGAAATCTAAACTATCTAGTTTTTTTTACATTTACAATTTGTCTCTTAAGACTATTTAACACAACAATAAATCCTCAATTGGTCTTAGATGAACAATCTACTAAAGCTTCCACTTTTCTACAGGAAAACATACTTCCACACCACCCAGAATAATATTTATTATAATCATATTTATTATTGTACAATAATAAAATATATAAATAAAATTATATAAATACTACATAGGAACCCTAAAACCTGTTTAGAAGAAAATCAAATGATAGTAGTCGATTCAAGTCAATTTTATTTATTCAGCCCAAATCGCTACTGTATTAGTACTATAGCAGTACTGCAGTCTAAACCTATACTACTAACATACTAGTACTACAGCAGTACTGCAGTCTAAACCTATACTACTACCATACTAGTACCGTACCACTACCACAGCAGTACTACAGTCTAAACCTATACCAGCATAGGACCAGGACCAGAACCAATTAAAAAGAAAGTAAAGTTTAACCAGTTTTTTAAATGTAGGTGTCTGCATTAACACTGATTGTTCTGCAGGTATCGGCTACAGCGTGGTGCGTGTTCCCATGGCCAGCTGCGACTTCTCCACCCGTCTCTACACCTACGCCGACTCGCATGGCGACTACAACCTGGACAACTTCACACTGGCACCAGAGGACGTCGACATGAAGGTGCCCCCCCCCCCTTCCCCCCTCCTCCCTCGCCCTGCCCCTGGTGTCATCCCTCTCTCACCTCCCTCCTTCTCGCTTGTCTCAGATCCCCCTCCTGCAGCGAGCCCAGGCCCTGGCTCCTCGCCCCCTGCGGCTGCTGGCCAGCGCCTGGAGCGCCCCCGCCTGGATGAAGACCAACGAGGCGCTCGTGGGAAAGGGCTCGCTGAAGGGTCAGCCTGGGGGCAAAGAGCATAAGACCTGGGCTCAGTACTACGTCAGGTGACTTCATGTTCTGTCTGAACCGTTTGCTAACACTTGATGAAAGGGGAATTTTTTTTTCTGAGGGTCACTTTTCTTCTTGTCTCCTGTCAGGTTCCTCGAGGAATACGCTAAATACAACTTGACGTTCTGGGCAGTGACGACGGGGAATGAGCCCTCTGCAGGCCGGATGACGAACTACAGGTCTGTTCTTAAAAGGATTTCACATGCAAAAAAAGAAGCATTGTCACATCTCCTGAACTCAGGAGTAACATTGACACTCTGCAGTTTTCAGGCTCTGGGCTTCACGCCAGAGGAGCAGAGGGACTGGGTTGCCTTGGACTTGGGCCCGGCCCTGCAGGCTTCCTCATTCCCACACACACACGTCCTCATGCTGGATGACAACCGTCTGCTGCTGCTTCACTGGGCCAAAGTGGTGAGTCCAGAGGGATGTAGAGCTAGTGGGAGCAGGTCAGGGTGACCTTTGTTTTACACAAGCCTGCAGAAACAAAGTTCATGGACTATAGGATGACCTCATTTGGACGACATAGTATAGTATGACCTTTTTTGGGCGACATACTATAGTATGACCTTTTTTGGGCGACATACTATAGTATGACCAATTTTGAGCGACATAGTATAGTATGACCTCTTTTGGACGACATAGTATAGTATGACCTTTTATGGACGACATATTATAGTATGACCTTTTTTGAGCGACATACTATAGTATGACCTTTTTTGGGCGACATACTATAGTATGACCATTTTTGAGCGACATAGTATAGTATGACCTTTTTTGGGTGACATACTATAGTATGACCTTTTTTGGGCGACATACTATAGTATGACCAATTTTGAGCGACATAGTATAGTATGACCTCTTTTGGACGACATAGTATAGTATGACCTTTTATGGACGACATACTATAGTATGACCTTTTTTGGGCGACATACTATAGTATGACCTTTTTTGGGCGACATACTATAGTATGACCAATTTTGAGCGACATAGTATAGTATGACCTCTTTTGGACGACATAGTATAGTATGACCTTTTTTGGACGACATAGTATAGTATGACCTTTTTTGGACGACATAGTATAGTATGACCTTTTTTGGGCGACATACTATAGTATGACCAATTTTGAGCGACATAGTATAGTATGACCTCTTTTGGACGACATAGTATAGTATGACCTTTTTTGGACGACATAGTATAGTATGACCTTTTTTGGGCGACATAGTATAGTATGACCTTTTTTGGACGACATAGTATAGTATGACCTTTTTTGGACGACATAGTATAGTATGACCTTTTTTGGACGACATACTATAGTATGACCTCTTTTGGATGCCATACTATAGTATGACCTTTTTTGAGCGACATACTATAGTATGACCTTTTTTGGGCGACATACTATAGTATGACCATTTTTGAGCGACATAGTATAGTATGACCTTTTTTGGGTGACATACTATAGTATGACCTTTTTTGGGCGACATACTATAGTATGACCAATTTTGAGCGACATAGTATAGTATGACCTCTTTTGGACGACATAGTATAGTATGACCTTTTATGGACGACATACTATAGTATGACCTTTTTTGGACGACATACTATAGTATGACCTTTTTTGGGCGACATACTATAGTATGACCTTTTTTGGGTGACATACTATAGTATGACCAATTTTGAGCGACATAGTATAGTATGACCTTTTTGGGCGCCATACTATAGAATGAGCTTTTTTGGGCGACATACTATAGTATGACCTTTTTTGGGCGACATACTATAGTATGACCTTTTTTGGGCGACATAGTATAGTATGACCTTTTTTGGACAACATAGTATAGTATGACCTTTTTTGGACGACATAGTATAGTATGACCTTTTTTGGGCGACATACTATAGTATGACCTCTTTTGGACGACATAGTATAGTATGACCTTTTTTGGACGACATAGTATAGTATGACCTTTTTTGGGCGACATACTATAGTATGACCAATTTTGAGCGACATAGTATAGTATGACCTCTTTTGGACGACATAGTATAGTATGACCTTTTATGGACGACATACTATAGTATGAGCTTTTTTGGGCGACATACTATAGTATGACCTTTTTTGGGCGACATACTATAGTATGACCAATTTTGAGCGACATAGTATAGTATGACCTCTTTTGGACGACATAGTATAGTATGACCTTTTTTGGACGACATAGTATAGTATGACCTTTTTTGGACGACATAGTATAGTATGACCTTTTTTGGGCGACATACTATAGTATGACCAATTTTGAGCGACATAGTATAGTATGACCTCTTTTGGACGACATAGTATAGTATGACCTTTTTTGGGCGACATACTATAGTATGACCAATTTTGAGCGACATAGTATAGTATGACCTCTTTTGGACGACATAGTATAGTATGACCTTTTTTGGGCGACATACTATAGTATGACCAATTTTGAGCGACATAGTATAGTATGACCTCTTTTGGACGACATAGTATAGTATGACCTTTTTTGGGCGACATACTATAGTATGACCAATTTTGAGCGACATAGTATAGTATGACCTTTTTTGGGCGACATAGTATAGTATGACCTTTTGTGGACGACATAGTATAGTATGACCTTTTTTGAGCGTCATAGTATAGTATTATTAATTTTCGGCGACATACTATAGTATGACCAATTTTGAGCGACATACTATAGTATAGTATGACCTCTTTTGGGACGGTTGGTCTTGTTAAAAGCTGTATTATCATGTGCCAGAAAATCAAGAAACTGACCTTAAAGAATTTGTATTAATTTATTTTCATTTTATTGAGGAAAGAAAGCATTTGAACCCTCTTGCCAAAAGAACTTTGTGCAAATCCCTTATTAGCAAGCACAGAGGTTCAATGTTCTTTGTAGGAAATGACAGGTTTCTGGAGGAATTTTGGTCCATTTTTCTTTGCAATAGATTTTCTATAGGATTCAGGTCTGGAGACCTCAAATACTTGTTTTCCCCACTGTATGCATGCAATCATTTATGTTTATTTCTATGAATGTATGTATGAATGAATGTTCCATGTCATCTTTAACTTTTCCTGATTAAAATGTATTGTTTCCATCTGCACATCATCTATTGCAGTCGGTTTGTTCTGGAAGAGAAACCCCTCCTCTGTTACTCTTATATGATATGAGGGTCTAAAGATAGGGAGGGGTGGGATGTTGTGTTGCTTTTGTACAAACTGTTAAGCCCATTGGGCCAAATCTGTGATTTGGGATTCTGGGCTATACAAATAAAATTGAATTGAATGTATGCATATGTGTGTATGAATGTATGTATGTATGGAGTATGTATATGTATGTGTGCATTTATGCATGTGTCTCTTCTCAAGTATTTTCTGTAAGAAGAAAAATCTTACCAAACATAATGAAACACTTCGTCATTCTGTCTCTCAAAGTATTAGATGGATAACTGATCACAGAGGAGTAAGCCCCCGACTCCCCGCCACACTCATTTTTCTATCTAATTATTATAAATATATGTCTGCATGACATCATATTCATATTGACATTAAAGAAAAAAGCAACGAAGAAAAATTGTATTAAACTTTATTTGTTAAGTCATAACAGAAAACATTGCCATTTGGTACTGAAAAATTAAATATTAATTAACACAAACTGTTCAGCAAAATTTATTCAGGAGCACAATATATTGAACACTTTAACCCAGTTGTTTCAAAACATCTTTTGGAAGCGCCCCCCTATTGTACTATAGTATTTCACTCAAAAAAGGTACTGTGTACATGGTCATACTACATGTCCTGAAATAAGGTCATACTATAGTACGACACTCAAAAAAAGTCATACTATAGCATGTCGCCTAAAAAAGGTCATATTATAATATTTGGCTCAAATAAGGTCATACTATATGTATGTGGCCCAAAAAAAGTCATACTATAGTATGTCACTCAAAAAAGGTCATAAAATAGTATGTCGCCCAAAAAAGGTCATATTATAGTATGTTGCCCAAAAAAGGTCATAGTATAGTATGTCGCCCAAAAAAGGTCATAGTATACTATGTCGCTCAAAATTGGTCATACTATAGTATGTCGCCCAAAAAAGGTCATAGTATAGTATGTCGCCCCAAAAAAGGTCATACTATAGTATGTTGCCCAAAAAAGGGCATAGTATAGTATGTCGCCCAAAAAAGGTCATACTATAGTATGTGGCCCAAAAAAGGTCATACTATAGTATGTGGCCCAAAAAAGGTCATACTATAGTATGTCGCCCAAAAAAGGTCATAGTATAGTATGTCGTCCAAAACAGGTCATAGTATAGTATGTTTGTCCAAAAAAAGTCATACTATAGTATGTCACTCAAAAAAGGTCATAAAATAGTATGTCGCCCAAAAAAGGTCATATTATAGTATGTTGCCCAAAAAAGGTCATAGTATAGTATGTCGCCCAAAAAAGGTCATAGTATACTATGTCGCTCAAAATTGGTCATACTATAGTATGTCGCCCAAAAAAGGTCATAGTATAGTATGTTGCCCAAAAAAGGGCATAGTATAGTATGTGGCCCAAAAAAGGTCATACTATAGTATGTGGCCCAAAAAAGGTCATACTATAGTATGTGGCCCAAAAAAGGTCATACTATAGTATGTGGCCCAAATAGGGTCATACTATAATATGTCACTCAAAAAAGGTCATAAAATAGTATGTCGTCCAAAAAAGGTCATAGTATAGTATGTCGCCCAAAAAAGGTCATAGTATAGTATGTCGCCCAAAAAAGGTTGTACTACAGTATGTGGCCCAAAAAAGGTCATAGTATAGTATGTCGTCCAAAACAGGTCATAGTATAGTATGTTTGTCCAAAAAAGGTCAGACTATAGTATGTGGCCCAAAAAAGGTCTTAGTATATTATGTGGCCCAAAAAAAGTCAAAGTATAGTATGTCGCCCAAAAAAGGTCATAAAATAGTATGTCGCCCAAAAAAGGTCATACTATAGTATGTCGCCCAAAAACGGTCATAGTATAGTATGTCGCCCCAAAAAAGGTCATACTATAGTATGTTGCCCAAAAAAGGGCATAGTATAGTATGTCGCCCAAAAAAGGTCATATTATAATATTTGGCTCAAATAAGGTCATACTATAGTATGTTGCCCAAATAGGGTCATACTATAGTATGTCACTCAAAAAAGGTCATAGTATAGTATGTCGCCCAAAAAAGGTCATAGTATAGTATGTCGCCCCAAAAAAGGTCATACTATAGTATGTCACTCAAAAAAGGTCATAAAATAGTATGTCGCCCCAAAAAGGTCATACTATAGTATGTCGCCCAAAAAAGGTCATAGTATAGTATGTCGCCCCAAAAAAGGTCATACTATAGTATGTTGCCCAAAAAAGGGCATAGTATAGTATGTCGCCCAAAAAAGGTCATACTATAGTATGTGGCCCAAAAAAGGTCATAGTATAGTATGTCGTCCAAAAAAGGTCATAGTATAGTATGTCGTCCAAAAAAGGTCAGACTATAGTATGTGGCCCAAAAAAGGTCATAGTATAGTATGTCGCCCAAAAAAGGTTGTACTACAGTATGTGGCCCAAAAAAGGTCATAGTATAGTATGTCGTCCAAAACAGGTCATAGTATAGTATGTTTGTCCAAAAAAGGTCAGACTATAGTATGTCGCCCAAAAAAGGTTGTACTACAGTATGTCGCCCAAAAAAGGTCATAAAATAGTATGTCGCCCAAAAAAGGTCATACTATAGTATGTCGCCCAAAAAAGGTCATAGTATAGTATGTCGCCCAAAAAAGGTCATAAAATAGTATGTTGCCCAAAAAAGGTCATACTATAGTATGTCGCCCAAAAAAGGTCATACTATAGTATGTCGCCCAAAAACGGTCATACTATAGTATGTCGCCCAAAAAAGGTCATAGTATAGTATGTGGCCCAAAAAAGGTCATACTATAGTATGTCGCCCAAAAACGGTCATACTATAGTATGTCGCCCAAAAAAGGTCATAGTATAGTATGTGGCCCAAAAAAGGTTGTACTATAGTATGTCGCCCAAAAAAGGTCATATTATAATATTTGGCTCAAATAAGGTCATACTATAGTATGTTGCCCAAATAGGGTCATACTATAGTATGTGGCCCAAAAAAGGTCATAGTATAGTATGTCGTCCAAAAAAGGTCATATTATAGTATGTCGTCCAAAAAAGGTCATATTATAGTATATAGTATAGTATGTCACTCAAAAAAGGTCATAAAATAGTATGTCACCCAAAAAACCTGTCATCAACTACAAAGAACATCTGACCTCTGTGCTTGCTAATAAGTTGTTTGCCACAAAGTTCTAAGTCCTTTTGGCAGGAGGGCTCAAAAACGTAACTTGCCTCAATAAAACGCAAATAATACAAATTCTTTAAAGTCGATTTCTTGATTTTTTTCATGATATTCTGTCTCTATTAGACTACATATACCATTAATATAACCGACTGATCGAGTCTTTGTTAGTGGCCACACCAACAAAATCGGCATCAAATACTTATTTTCCCCACCGTACGTATGGGTTTCTTTCCATAAAGGCTCCTTCAGAAGGAGGAGCTTTCCTAGAACATGTTTACCCTGCTTGCCTGGATTTGCATGAACACTCAAGCTCGAATCAAGTCTCGAATCGCCTTGTCCCTCCAGGTCCTGAGCGACATTCACGCAGCGCGGTACATTCACGGTGTGGCGGTCCACTGGTACATGGATAGCATCGTCCCACCCGAGATAAGCCTGGGGGTCATCCACCAAGTGTACCCTGAGTACTACCTGTTCGGCACCGAGGCTTGTGCCGGCTGGAGCCCCCTGGACCGGGGGGTGAAGCTGGGCAGCTGGGACCGGGCCGAACAGTACGCACATGACATCCTGCAGGTGAGTGTAACAGACCAGGTTGGATTGCATCAAACTGAGTTTCTTCTCGGGTCACATCAGCGTTATGGTTTCTCTCAAAGGAACAATTAGAGAGATCATTGTATTTTGTCAGGAAAGTAGCCTATTAATTAATTATATATTACTCTCTTGTCCCAATCTGCTGCCTGGTCTCAAATAAACACCTGGACTGTTGTTTGGTATTTTTACACATACAGATGCATACTCAAATATATATTGTGCCCAAACTAAAGATTCTCAGTCGACACTGATAAAAATTGGCCATAAGCAGCAAATTCTCATATGGGTTGATGCTTTGATGCTGGAAGTAAAAAATGAATTTCTGGCAGTATTAGTTGAAATTTGGACAAAAATGATGATCAGACTAGTGGCAGAGGGGTCAGTGATAAATCATCATTACATTGGTTAAATGCCTTCAGCTGTGGCACAAAATAATTTAGCATTTGAGTTTATGGAGATAAATGATGACAATTTACCAACTTCATGAGATAAGTGAAGCGATTCCAGGTCTAAACAGTCTATGGAAACTGTAGAATGTAAAGTCTCTTTCAATGTGGTCGATATCCTAACATTTTTCCTTAGCTAAGGAAACTTACATATATTATAATTAATAGTAAACCTGCGTTTGGTGGTGCAGCCGGTCCACTTACTCAATCACTTACTCAATACAAGGATTTAAATCATTACGTGGTGGGCTGGACTGACTGGAACCTGGCACTGGATCAGACCGGGGGGCCGAACTGGGTTAAAAACTTTGTGGACAGTCCGGTGATCGTCGACTCACAGCGAGACGTTTTCTACAAGCAGCCGACGTTCTACAGCATGGCCCACTTCAGGTAGTGGACTGGGATTAACTCCCAAAACATGTCATGTCTTACCTGAGCCATGACTCAAATGAACCTATTCTTTTTGGCTTGGTTTTTACATAGTAAGTTCCTGTGGGAGGGGTCTCGGAGAGTGGGCGTGTCTTCCAGCACAAAAACAGACCTGGAATTCTCTGCCTTCATCAGACCGGACAACTCCACGGTGCTCATCATCCTCAACAGGTACGGAAGAGCAAGTTGTTTTCAAGTCTCACAGTGTTTTGCAACTATAATTGATTAGTCGATTAGATGCTATTAGTCTATTTTGACAATTGATTAATTGGTCCGAGTCATTTTTTAGGAAAGAAATGCCCAAATTCTCTGGTTCCAGCTTCTCTTTTCTGATTATTTTCTGGTTATAAAACGGATGATCATTGGGCTGTGGACTGCCGACCTGGACCAAAAAAAAAAAAGAAAAAAAAACATTTTGAGTTAAATCTTCAGCTTTGGTAAACACTGATCAACATTTTACACCATTTTATGAACGAAAAAATGCATTGTTTCAATAATCAAATTAATTGGCTATCAATATTAGGGATGGCAATACAGTTTGATTAGCATCAAGTTTGTTGACTTGGAAATCAGGACCTGACAAATTCAACATCCAGTCTCTCTATCTTGTTTTCAAGAACCAACCTGCAACTACAGACATCTTCAAAGAAGCTGCCTGAGAGAAAATATTTGGATTTTGTTTTTAAATGATGGCAGCAAAGCTATGCCATGACATGTCAATTTTGGACAACATGGTACAGTATAACTTTTTTTAGCACGACATGCTATGGTATGAACATTTTAGTGCGACATGCTATATGACTTTTTTAACATAACATGCTATAGAACAGGGGTATCAAACTCAGGTCCTGGAGGGCCGAGTGGGGGCAGCTTTTTGTTCCAACCAGGCAGTAACACCTGATTCTACTAATGAAGGTCCTCAGCAAGAGCCCTATTGGTACATTAGTAGAATCAGGCGTGGTACTGCCTGGTTGGAACAAAAACCTTCACCCTCCAGGACCTGAGTTTGACACATCTGCAATAGAAGCTTTTTTTTTTAACCACATGCTATACTATGACTATTTTTGGTTGAAGTACTACTTTCTGACTATATTTAGCCAAAATGCTATAGTATAGACTTTTTTGGTCAATGCTCATACTTCATTGTGCTAAAAATAGCATGTTGACTGAAAAGAGTTATACTTTAGTATGTCACCCGAAAATTGTCATACAAAAGCATGTCGTCAGAAAATAGTCATATGTCGCATTTAAAATAACGTTAGCATGTTGTGCTATAAAATACCATGTCCCACCGAAAATATCATACCATAGTATGTCGTCCCAAAACAGTCATATGAAAGTATTTCGTCCAAAAAAGTTACCAAAAAAGGCCTACCATAACACTGACTTGTTTTGGTCGACATACTAAGTATGAACATAGCGCTAATGCTACAGCATTTTTACAGCTAGCTACTTACCAACTTACCAGAGCTGTTAGCTTGGTCAAAACAAGCTAACAGCACCGTATTCCATGTTGTGTGCGCAAATGTTTGTGCGTATTTTGTCGTGTTCCCTTCCGACGTACTTATATCCGTTTTATAATGACTGCAAGTCGCCTAGTTGCCATCGTTTGTTGTTTTTTTTAATATAAAAAGTGAAGCCTCCGAACTTTGGAGCGTTTGAATCTGGTGGGCTGCTAAACCGGCGTGACGTCATCGCGTACTTAGGCGCGCTCCTGGAACTACGTCACGTAACGTAACTGCGTAAGTCACGTGACGTAGATTCGTGCTGGTTGTAATCGGTAAGAGAATCTTGAAAAAGGATTGTAAAAATTTAAAATACATGATATCAGTTGATATTCTAGGTGGATTACATTTTTCAAAATTGATCATTATTGATTCTAACCCTCAATTGCATTAAATACTACTTGGACATGGTAAAAATGTTTATATCTTTTTATAACAATAATAATACATGAATTTAAAACATACATATATATATATACATATATATATGTATAAAATAAGTAGTAAACATAGTGTCAGGATAGTTTAATCCTATTTAAGTCAATGTCAACAAATCAATTTTTGCATTAAAAAACTTCAAAATAAAACACATCAAAATTTAAATAATTTAAAAAATACTTACCCCAGAGAGTGAGTTTATTATTTTATTTGGTGAAATATTTTCCATAATTCTGAATAAAAGACAACCTTTGGCTGTGAAATGGTGATGCTCACATGTCAAATGTCCATGAGTAAAATGGACTGGTCATGTGACCATATCAATTGTATGTCCTTCAAAATAAAAGCCCTGTTTTCACACCTAATTGTAAAACGGATTTTCTATAACAGCTGTTTTAGAAATTACATGATATATAGGTTTGCATATTTGCAAAAAAACACCAGAATACCAAATTAACTTTTCTCCGGAGGTGTCCTTTAATGAGTTTTTTTATTCTGCTAAACTGTGTTTTGTGTTTCCAGGGGGTCATCAGAGGTCCAGTTTGAGGTGTGGGATCCCGCCGTGGGCTACATGCCCTGCACCGCGCCGGCCCGCTCATTACTCACACTCCTCTGGAACACACACTGATCATCAGAGGTTCAGTTCCATGAATGGAAGCATCTGGAACATCAGTAGTAACAAACCGTTACCACATTAAGTGTTTCCCCCCAGTATAAAGCCACTCTTGCACATTTTTTTAATTAACAGATTTAAAATGATTTCATCTGCCATGCTTTTTTGGCACAGCTTCCCTGATTTCAGCAGTCCTTTAATTAGGCTTTTGCAAACAAGAGCAACCTCACCTCATTTGTTTATCTTTCTAATCCTATTTTTTTTTTAATACTGTTTTGTGATCAGGGAAAAGTAATGAATGTAACCAGAGTGATCTGTGAAGTGCAAACGGTGCCTTTTGAATTAACTAACAGTGTTTGAAGTGTCCATTCCAAAGAAATCATGTAAATATTGAGTTTTTAAACGCATTACTATGCAATACTTATATTTAAGTTGTTAATTTTGAATAAAGAAAATACTTTTAATGACACAATAAAATTGTGTTTTTTTGTCAATTTATTAATACATCATAGACATTTTTTTCATATATATAATATACAGTTTGATAATCAGGTATTTCACATTTGTGTCTCCATTCTCAATGTTTTTTTTTTCCTTTGCAAACCATAAATTGTTGGACTAAACTTATTTACATTAAAAAAAGTGATAAAAATGCAAAACAAAAAGACAGTCATCAACAGAGGAATAAAATGACACAGGGATGCCACCTGTCTCTAATATATACACCAATAGGAGGACAATGAAATCTAAAGCGTTGGATAATGGGCCGAGCTCCGAAGATTTGAATTTTATTCCCTTACTGGTTTGACGTGTCATTTTTTAAATTTTATTTTATTATTTTTTTTTAGACAAAGAGTCCCCAAAGGTGTAAGGAATCCTGTGCTTTCATGTGATGTCACAGCTCCCATCAGTGACCGTTAAACAGCAGCAACTCTACATAATTCCTATAAAATACTTTGTTGTATTCTATAATTGATGCACACTACAGAGGGTGGACGCATCATCATCAACACCTTTACAATTTGATCCGATATAAATGCCACAATAATAAATAAACTCAGAGATTGATTAAAATCTCAACAAAAAAATGGCCATTATGCCCTTCATAAATACAATATTTACTGCAGGGCTCTGATGTTGTTTGGGTGTTCATGTTTATACATCCAGCCCCTGTATTTGCCAAAAAAAGTGAAAAAAAACCCAATGGGTTTTCCCACACGCCTTACAGGGCTCAGTTGCAGGTTTCAGCGAATCATCGGGCAAGTAAAGGAGGGAACGTATACGATATAAAGTCTGGCATTTCTCCACAATAGTGTATCGCAGCAGTGCATTTCCAGAAATGACGGAAAGGGGAAGTGGAAGCAGAGAAGACACGGGCTTGATCGTCAGTCGAGGCTGGTTTGTTATTAGGCAAAAAAAAAGGAAGTGGGTCAGGAGAAAGGCATTAAAATAAAATAAAAAAATCCGAGATGATAATGACTGCAACAGAGGTGAACAGGAAAGCGTTTTGTCTTCTCTGTGTGTCGCTGAATGTGGGTGAGGAAACCGAGGGACGGGACGGGCTGGCGTCTCAGAAGGACCATCTCTCCTGTGTGCGGGGGTCCATGGACAGGGAGGGGGACTCTGACGAGGGCTGGCTGCTGCTGTCTTCTCCGTTCAGACTCTTCCTACACACTGGACACGTGTCGTGCTGTGAGAACAGAGATGGAGACAACGTTCGCTTTGGGCAGTTTTCTCACAAATATTCCTACGCAGTTATTGCTGCAGGATGTTGTGGTTGTTCTTTGATTCCAACACAACGTTTCTCTCCGGCTGGTCACATAAACCTCAGTAGGGTCCCTACTAATAATCAGTATAGTGTCTGAACCCCTACATATTCTGGTTAAACGTGAACTGAACGTTCTGTGTTTTCTCCTGATAATCGTTCATTCTGGCTGTGAACGCTGCTCTCTCAGAGTAGAACTTAGTTCCAGAGTGAGTCAGATTCATTAGATCTTTCCAGGTGAAAACCCAGCTAAAACTCCCAATAAACAGACCTTAACATGTAGCTGAAAACCAGCTGATCTGGCAGCAGCTGTCATACCTGTCACACTAACAAATACGTCATAAAACACAGAGCAGCAGCCAGGAGCATGGAGGAAGGCAGCACCACAGCTATGAGCATTAACACCATGTGATGGAGAAGTCAGTACTGACCCAGACTGAACCTTAAGATTAGATTCAGATTAGATTAAACTTTACTATCATTGCATATGTCACCAGCACAAAGAATTGAAATGCAGATAGAATCTAACTAGTAATAATTTAAACAGTTGTGGTATATTATGTACAAGTGAGATGTACACATATTATATAACATATACAAATTGTATAGTAAATTATATATTTATAATTTACTATACAAGATAACTATATAGACAATTAGTAATATAATACTGTAAAAAAATATCTGTCACACTAACAAATACGTCATAAAACACAGAGCAACAGCCAGGAGCATGGAGGAAGGCAGCACCACAGCTATGAGCATTAACACAATGTGATGGAGAAGTCAGTACTGACCCAGACTGAACCTTAAGGACTACAGTCCTGCTTTTATTTTACCAATAAACACCATTTAAGCAGCAGGTTTTGAGAATATTCTGCAGCTGCTACTAGTGTGGACTGAATGGATGAAACAAAGTGTTAGGAAATGATAGAATTTAGAGGCTGTCACCTCAATACTAAACCCTGGTAGATAAGGATTAAAAACTGGAGAGAAAAAAATGAAGCTGATGCATAGTTTAATGGTTAAACTGATAAAAATAATTACTGTCCCTGGTTCTCTATGGGCTGTAAGAATAATTTTGACAAAATTTAGCTCATAGTTACATATTAGGTGAAAAAAAGAACTATGAACTAGTTCATTTTTGGGAACACAGACTTGGGTAAAACTTTTGAATTATGAACTATAAACTGAACTGGTTTATTTTATATTTTGTGAGCTAAACGTTGAACTAGTTCATGTAGAAAGTGAACTTTCCCCAACACTGTTAATAATGCTTAACAACTGGAGGAGGAGAGTAGCTGCATCATGGGTAAACTAATCCTCATGACAGTTTTACTCTATTAGACATTCATTAGGCAGAAGCAATAGGTCCTAATGTTTCAGCTGTGATTCCCCGAGAGCCAAAGCATATTTTCTATTTTCTGTAAGGGAACACATCATACACATTTACAAGCCTATATTTATAGAGGGTTTACTGGAATTGTGAATTTATGTATGATTTACTGTTTCAAAAAATATATATATATGTTTTTAATATTATAAGGCCTCTTGTTCATAGAAGGCTGCCTGGCTTCTGACTGTTTTTTTTTAAACTAATGTTTAGAGGTTTTAGACCTTCATCCGACATCATTACAATATTAAAATTACAGAAAATCATACAGCATGAAACCTCCTTTGTACCCTCATGAGTAAGGTGCACACCCTTGTTTATCTCTTAATATCTGTAATAGTCAAGTATATTTTTTCCTCTGACAGACATTAATATCTTCTCACATTTCTATTTTGTTAATCTCAAAGTTCAATCGTTATCGTCCTTATGTTAGTTTCCTCCTACTTTACATACCAAACCAAAGATTCGTTTACTTTAGTGATGGCATATCTCTACAGCTGAGTAACTTCTACCTTTCTTCAGCATGTCCAGAACTATGGTGGTTAACACCTTCCTCTATCTTTTAGGAGCGACTGCACCTTTTTCATTGCAGGTCGTTTCATTTGGGTTTTTTTGGGGGGAGAGAAACCTTATAAACATACAACAATTCAGAGTCACACTGCTAGAGGTTGAACATTTCTGTAAATCTGACCAGCTGGACACATTCTGTCAATAGGAGATGCTGCATATAGGAGAATGATTGACAGTGGTGGACACAGTCCAGTAGCCAATCAGGATGCAGAATGCAATGCATGTCCGATGCATGTCCTGCAAAAGTTGACCTCAAATGCACGACTACATGTTGTTAAGGACTCGTCCCTCGAGTCTAGTCTGAAAAACGTTGACTCACCATTTCCAGCCACGGTACTATACAGTCTGAGTGAAAGAAGTGGTTGCAGGGTAGCTGTCTGACCGGCTCTCCCACCGAAAAGTCCTCTTTGCACACCGGACATTCCATACAGCAGTCTACAGGTGACAGGACGAGAGAAGGGATTTTATAAGTTTACCAGATAGAGACATGTTCATGCTTTAATCACGACTCACTGTAATAACTTGATTTCTTAGCAGAATAACAAAACGAAAACAGGAACGGAGATACTGTAAAACCACACACCACCACACCATGGTGCAGACACGAGAGGAAGTTGAGAAAACAGATTCAAAAGAAAAGATAGAATATTATATAAAATAAATTTGGTAAAGAAAAATATACACTTTTCATATCATAAGCATGTATTTGATAACAATATTATTGTGGTCAGTGACAAATTATGTGTGGGAAGATGGGAAAGTTTTAAGAATCATTCATCAGGTCTCAAAATGTACATTTTGTGTTCATGTTGGTTTCTTGTCATTTAAAAGTTCATTTGTACCATTTTACAAAAGAAAAAAAAAAATCATAATTTTAATGTAAAATGGTGTAATCAAAAAGAATGATGCGTTTTCATATTTAATCCACTTAGATAAAACTAGTTGATAACATGTGTTTTTGAACTGTTAAAACCTTTTAGGAGAATTAATCTATTTGGTATCAGGTTTTTAGGATTAAACCACATGACCGTTTTGACATTGTCCCTTTACACTCTCAGTGCACTGATTTCTGTTAAACATTAAACGTGAATCCGGCTGCATTAGTAAACACCTGAGAACAGCAGCCAGTTGTTCCAGCTCCACAGAAAATTCAATCTCGGCTGCATTCCAGTTCAATTTGGGGATTTTTACACCACAAATTAAAGCACGATGCACTGCACAAAGTAGTTTCATCTTCATCTACTATTAGATAGAATGAATTTTGATAGATAAAATATTTTGTATATTAATTTCTACCCTATAAAACCACAGGAATAATTCTTATTATGAAAAAACTTTCATGTGGTGTAACCCTAAAAATCAAATAGTTTAACTCTCTTAAAAAGAGTTTTAAAAACAACTAAAAACACATGCTATCAGCTAGTTTTATATTCTAAATGGATTAAATATTTTAAATATTTTGGGTTACACTATTTGACATTTGGTGACAAAAAAAAACAAAGACACAAAATCATGATTTTTCTGAAAAGACAAATATGGAAATGTTCTTTGAAACCAACATAAAATGTACATTTTGAGAGATCTGATGAATGCTTCTTAAAACTGTATTTTTGCCATAGTGCCAAACATGATTTATCACTGACCTACGTGTCTCTATACAAGTCAGGAATATGCAACTTCATTATAAATCCATACTTTACAATAAGCCAACAGCTACTCAGGTAACCAACTACAGGCTTAGCGTAGACACTTTAACTTCAGATTGGTACATTTGAAGAATTAGACTGAGCTCAAAGAGTGTTTACAGGAAATGCTGCAAATTGTGGTTAAAAGACAAGAGAAAGCTGGTGAGACAGAGTAAGAAAAAACAACAACACGAGAAGTGTCTGACCTGCTTGTTCCTGAGAGATATTAACAGTTGGGAGAGAAGAGATCTTCTCTTTCTCTGCTGGAGGAGGCCCTGTGTTCTCCAACTGACCTAGTAACTACACACACACACGAGAAATTAAAGGGTGAGTAAATAAATAAATAAAAAGTTGGTACGAAGTTACGTTAGGTTTTCTTCACCTGTGTTATCACGGCGTCTAACCCTCCCTGCCCCCAGGCGTAATCCCCTGGGTTAGAATGCAGCATCCCCGTCCTGAAAGAGAAACCACTAATTAATAAAAAAAAAAAAAAAACACTAAATCAAAGTGTAAAATAGATGCTTTAACTCAAACACTTTAACACTGGGGTTCTTAATAAAACTTTAGACTTAACAAGTTTAGACTGTAGTACTACTATAGTACTAGTGCAGTAGTAGTTTAAGTTTAGACTGTAGTACTACTATAGTACTAGTGCAGTAGTAGTTTAAGTTTAGACTGTAGTACTACTATAGTACTAGTGCAGTAGTAGTTTAAGTTTAGACTGTAGTACTACTATAGTACTAGTGCAGTAGTAGTTTAAGTTTAGACTGTAGTACTACTATAGTACTAGTGCAGTAGTAGTTTAAGTTTAGACTGTAGTACTACTATAGTACTAGTGCAGTAGTAGTATAGGTTTAGACTGTAGTACTACTATAGTACTACTGCACTAGTACTATAGGTTTAGACTGTAGTACTACTATAGTACTAGTACAGTAGTAGTATAGGTTTAGACTGTAGTACTACTATAGTACTACTGCACTAGTACTATAGGTTTAGACTGTAGTACTACTATAGTACTAGTACAGTAGTACTACAGTCTAAACCTATAGTACTAGTGCAGTAGTAGTTTAAGTTTAGACTGTAGTACTACTATTCTACTAGTACAGTAGTAGTTTAGGTTTAGACTGTAGTACTACTATAGTACTAGTACAGTAGTAGTATAGGTTTAAGACTGTGGTACTACTATAGTACTAGTACAGTAGTAGTTTAGGTTTAGACTGTAGTACTACTATATTACTAGTACAGTAGTAGTTTAGGTTTAGACTGTAGTACTACTATAGTACTAGTGCAGTAGTAGTTTAGGTTTAGACTGCAGTACTACTATAGTACTAGTACAATAGTAGTTTAGGTTTAGACTGCAGTACTACTATAGTACTAGTACAATAGTGGTATAGGTTTAGACTGTAGTACTACTATATTACTAGTGCAGTAGTAGTTTAAGTTTAGACTGTAGTTCTACTATAGTACTAGTACAGTAGTACTACAGTCTAAACCTATAGTACTAGTGCAGTAGTAGTATAGGTTTAGACTGCAGTACTACTATAGTACTAGTATATATAATAGTGGTATAGGTTTAGACTGCAGTACTACTATAGTACTAGTACAGTAGTAGTATAGGTTTAGACTGTAGTACTACTATACTACTAGTACAGTAGTAGTATAGGTTTAGACTGTAGTACTACTATAGTACTAGTGCAGTAGTAATATAGGTTTAGACTGTAGTACTACTATTCTACTAGTACAATAGTAGTTTAGGTTTAGACTGCAGTACTACTATAGTACTAGTACAATAGTGGTATAGGTTTAGACTTTCTGAGGTTTCTTCCTCTTTTCTGCCTGTCTGATTTAAAGTTCAGGGGATGTTCAGCAGGATGTGAAACATGTAAAACGTTTTTGTTGCCTTACCATGACATGGAAGGTGGGCCGGAGTTGGCGAAAAGACCAGCAAGAAACTGTTGTACGATGCTGAGACACGGGGGGGAAAAATAGAGAAAACAGTTCAGTGAAAATAGGAGGAGGTTGTCATTAGTAGGGTAGTCATCTGGAGATGCTGGGGGTTTGTGGGGGGTTTGTGGGGGGGTCCTCACCCTTCCACAGCGGGCGAGCGGTCAGGTCTGCTGCTGCCTCTGGACCGGTATCTCCTCTGGCTGTGCAGGCGAGGGGGGCGCCCCGGTCCCCAGTGTTCCCCGGCTCCCAGGAGACCCCCCATGGGTCCCCCAAGGCCCGCCGGGACCGAGCCCCCGATCGGTCCTCCCCCGAGCCCTCCCAACCCCGCCAGGTCGCTGAGACCCCCCAGGCGCCCGCCGGGAAGCCGCGGTTCTGAGTCGGGGTTTTCGCCGTCTGTCGTGAACGGACGCTCCAGTAACAACAGGTGCCAGAGCTACACACATGGTGGGATAGGATGGGTAGGAAGCAAAGAAGAGGGGGGGGGGGGGCAGAATAAGAACAAACATCAGTGGGAAGAAGGGAGGAAGCCAGCATGCCACAAGAAAGTAAAAGAGAGGGGCCAAAAGAAACATGAGTGGAGACAAAGGAAGCAAAAAAAAAAAAGACAAAGTTAACGAGAACACAGACAACCATTACAGTCAATCCTCTTTGCCCCCCCCCCCCACTACACCAATATCCTCTCAGATCAACTTGTACCTCTGCAAACTGTGCGGCTGCGTCATCTATCCCATTAGCGCCTCCCTCTAGGAGACTGAGGGAAAACGGTGCACAAAAGGGGATAAAACACACGTTATTAACAATGTGCACGTACCACGTGGCACATGTTCAGGTTCGGGTGATTTAATCATTAGCATCATAAAGATCTGGAAGAAAAAGATACCAAAAAAACAAAGCTGAACACAGATGCTGGTGAAGACTGAAACCTGAGTTTCTCACTGAGAATAATACTACTTTTCTATATAAAATACTTTATAATGCAATGATAGTTAGATAAAAAAAAATAAAAATAAAGACAAGTGTGAGCCTAAGACAAAGCTGCTTAGTTACAGACCAACATTAACAGGCTGTAACATCCTATGTTGTGTGGGGGTTGTCTCTTACCTGGAATCTTCTGTTACTTCCTCTATAAACCCTGAATCACATCGTGGACAGATGTACTCCTAGAAACAGACAAGGCAAAGACATGGTCGGCTGAGAAGGATGGAAGCATTTGTAATGTTCTTTTTTTAATGAATTACCGAATTATACAATTAGAAAAAATTGTTTTAATGCTCCTTAGAATTTCCTGAACACAGGTTGATAAAACTTTGTCTGACCAACTGTTCAAAACCCAAAGATTCTCAGTCAAACTGATAAAAAAAAAAGAGCAGCACATTCTCACATGGGCTAAACTAAAAAAGATATTTGGTAGTATTAGTTGAAATAATTTAAAAAATGATAATCAGGCTAGTGGCAGATGGGTCTGTGCCATATAATGTTTGGCAAGAAAAAAAAAAAAAATATATATATATATATATATATATATATACACACACACACAAGTTGGTTTCTTGTCATTTTTAAGAGACCTAAGTGCATCTTAAAAAAGGTTTTATTGTGTATTTTTTGTCCCACGAAACATGAGTAGAGACTTCAGCCTGAGTAAAACCCATGGAGGTTACAGGTATGTGATAATTCACATTTTTATTTTCCATACTTTGGGATATAAATATTACTGGAAAATATTATCATTTCTGTTATGCCGTACAGCCCTAGACAGACGTTTTTGGGTCAACACGAGAACACTCTGTCGGTTTGTCTTTGTGATGAATAAGATAATGAGATCTGTATGACGGCGAGAGTTTTATGAATGCAGCCCAGGAGGTAGAGCTGGTCTGCCAACCACACCTAATGTGCCGAGGGTTTCAGAAACCCAGAATAGAACCCGGGAACACTGCTGCCAGTTCAGCTGCATGAGAAAGTGTGTGTGTGTGCGCGTGTGTGTGTGTGGGGGGGGGTTCTTAAAATACAGAAACGGAGCATCAACTATTATGAGTTGACTGCCTGCTTTTATAAAATGAACACAAAATAACACACACATTCAGGTGCCAGTTAACAGCTGTTGAGACCTTAAATCGGGGTCATCATCGACAGAACTGGATTGCCCCTGCACCCACGCAGGTTTTATGTTCGTTATCCGCTCACAGAAAGTGATGCGTCGTATTAATTGGTTGCATGACTGAGACGTGGTCTGGCCGGGATATGCTGTAGTAGTAGTGTGAGGTGATAAAAGTCGGGCGGCGGCGTCTGTTGGCTCGGCGAAGAAATGCCACAGGAGTGAGCTCTGCTGTTTGGAGCCAGTGACGGAGCAGGATGGAATTACCCCCCCACTGCCATACCACCAAAATAAAGACTGTGAGATAATCTCGTAGACTGACTAATTGTCATAACGACTGTGGAGGACATAATCAACCTAATATACACGATGGCTGGTTTATTAGGTCAGGTCTGATTTATGGGTCAGTGACAAATCATGTTTGGCAAGATAAGAAAAAAAATTAAAAGACTTATCAGGTCTTTTAGAATGTACATTTTGTGTTCATGTTGGTTTCTTGCCATTTAAAATTCCTTTTCTATAATTTTGTTTTTACAAAAAGATACAAAATGATCAACCAAAAAAGAACGACAAATTCTAAATATTAAATCAATCTAGAATATAAAAACTAGTTGCAAAGGATGTGTTTTTAACTTTTAAAACCTTTTTTTAGGCTTACACCACATTGGCTTTGTCCCATAAACAACTTTCTAGAAGTAGCTAAAGAAACCAGAAAATAACCAGAGAAGAGAAGCTGTAAAGATGTTTTTTGAACATCTTTAAGAGAATTAAACTCGAAGTTTTTAAGGTTACACACCATGGCAGTTTTGGTATTCTGCCGAAAACAAATTATAAAAAATGACCTTTAATTGACAAGAAACCAACATAACACAAAAGGTACATTTCGTGACCTATTTTAAAAGGTTTTTTAATTTCTCATCTTGCCAAACATGATTTTTGTCACTGACTCTTGTAATAAAATCTATTACTATCATATCATTATATAATACATTCTCTATGAGCATAAAGTTGAATACAACAACATCCTGACTGCAGCCATTATGATGACATTAACTTCATCTAATTGACTTTACAAGTGAGTGTAGATGCATTAAAAGCTGAATTATTATAAATTATAAATGGTTGAGGTTGGTAAACGTCTGACAAACAAACAAACTCAGTTGTCTATGTCTTTAAAAAGTGAAAGTAAAACAGATAATCTGTTTTAGAAATAAGGAAAAACCCCAGCTCGTTCTGCCAAAAAAGTGTGGGACAAAAACTGAAACCAAAAAAAAAAGAATCTGCTTTCAACGATTAACATGATGAAAATGTCGCTAACAGTAAATGTCAAACAACAGCGCTTCTTCCTCCTCTGTTGTTGGGGGTTGATTTGTGCTAAATAAAATAAATAAAAACAACCAACAACGTCGTGTGAAGCTGTGAAATCTTAGAGAACAGATCTTTGAAGCGTTCTGTCCTAAAACCACCTCCTGACAGCCGCTGCTGGTGTCTGATATTTGACGGAGAAAAACCACGAGTTTATTCGGCGTTAACAACAACAAACGCGGCTAACCGCTAGCATGCTAGCTCGGAGCTTTTTAGCGGTGACAACACACGGTGTTTTCCCGGTTAAAATCCGCCCTGTCAGCCGCGCGGGTCCCACGGGAAGGCGCCGCGAGCCCCGGGCGGAAAAAAAGGCATCCCGCTTACCGGCAGTTTGGGGTTTACTTCTCCCTTACAGCAGTGGCAGAAAAACCGATGCGGGGGAACAGCCGCAGCCTCCGCCATCTTGCCCCGGACCCGACCAGCACAAACACTGACGTCGGTCCTCCACGAGCCAAAGACGGCGGGCCGCCCCCAGTCCCGGCATGCACCGCGGCGCAGCCAGCCAGCCAGGCCGGGGCCCGCGGCCCAGAAGCGGAAGTGCTCCGGTGTTGTGTTCGTCCGCATGTGTTAAGTCGGAACCCGAGAGCCGCTCCACAGAAAAAGGTTCGTTAAACCGGTTAAAACGCTGCAAAACAGCAGATTTTTACGTTAAATTACTTCACGACGAAAGAAGCATCATGAGTTAGAATGTTGTAAACAGGAAATGTTGAAGACACGTGACTGTCACTGCACGTTTTATTATGATTAGACACAAACTGTCATGTGGTGTAACTCATAGTTTAACTATACAACATTTTATTAAATATTTTTGGTATCATTAACCGCTGTCACTGTCTGTCACAAGCAGCATTTAGGATGATTTAAATTAATTACTCAAAAATTAAATTTTGGAGAAGGTACAATGCCTAAAAACTTGGTACCAGATAGTTTAACTCTCTTAAAAAGATCAAGATTAAACTAGTTTTATATCCTACGTGCAATATATATATATAATATTTACAAAATATATATATAATATTAATTATTCTTTTTCTTCCAAAGCATTTGACATTTACTGTGAAAAATAACAAATAATTGTGATTTTTGTAAAAAATAAATAGTATAAGTGGTCTTTTAAATGACAAGAAACCAACATGAACACGAAATATACATTTTTGGGATACTTGATGAATGCTTCGTAAAACTGTATTTCAAAAATGTGTTGATTTTTTGCTGATAAATAGGAAATTAAAAGGATTAAATGTTTATATAGCCAGCTTTAAATGAAGAAATAGTCAGTAAACTGGAGTTTTTGAGTTGTCTGGGCTGTGCAATAAGCTTTACCTCTAGTATTTATGTAAAAGGAAGCTTCCTGACTTCATTATAACATAAGGAGAATAATTGTTTGTCTGAGATTGATGGATAGATGTGATTATTTTTATACTCCTCAAACCATCAAGTGAGATTTTTAGTTGAGATTCATATTACACGCTTGCATGCATTAACCTGCCTATTAAAAATATAAAGAGCAGTGATCATGTTAGAGAAAAAAAAATGTTTTTGTCCGATATATTTATATTCAATACACCAACAATGTGTGACATGACAATTCTTTTGCTAGTATTTATTAATATTTCATAGGATCATTTATCCCTGAATGTATATTTTTCATGGATGAACACACATAGCATCAGTTAATAATAAAAAATATTGCTGTAAGAGCTGATATTTATCTACGTTGATGATTGCTGGCTTTGTATGTTTTTTAATTTAATTTATTTTTTTGTTTTTAATGCAGATGACGGCCCAGGAGGTGCGTCTCTGTGCTCTCCTGCTGCGTGAGCACTTTGGAGACGTGGTGGAGAGAGTAGGGAAACACCTGCTCAGGAGTGGAACCCAGAATTTAAGAACCATCATCCACGAGACTGGAATCTCACTGGATCTGGTACCGCTCCTCCACATCTTGTTGTAGGCTTGTCCCTTCACACCATAGAAACATTATGGTTAGATATCTTATGCAGTATATTATATTATATTATTTATACACTAATCACCTTTGTCATTTAATGTTTAACACTTTAAAATGTGGACCGGCAAGCTGTCTATTTTAATTTTTGTGGGGAGTGATCCACTGCTCCAGTCTTTTCTTAAATGTGCGCATAATCGTGAAAATATGGTAGGTTAAAAAAAATCAGCTGGTGAAGCATGTCCTTTAATTCCTCCTCCAGGTAAAGAAATCTCTGTGCGTGCTCATGCAACACGGAACCTGCCTGTGCAGCACCGGCCGCAAAGGACCCCGAAGCCCCACGGAGTACCGGACCGGCTGTGACCTGATCCTCCGAATCCTGCGTTACCCGCGCTACATCTACACGGCCAAAACGCTGTACGGGGACACGGGCGAGCTCATCATCGAGGAGCTGCTGCAGAGGGGTCACCTGACCATGAGCAGCGTGGTGAAGACGGTGGCCGACCGCATCACGCAGAACATGGAGGGTTAGTGTGCTCGTCTGTATTAGTCTGAGAATGCAGAAAAAAAACTGGATGTCACGGATATTTAAAACCTGAATTAAATTTTCTGCTTACCGGTGCAATGCAATGCAATCCAATCCTCCAAATAACCTCCAAGTCCTATATCATGAGTTGTGGAACTAAATTATTGTAGAAAATGTTGTTGAGTTTGTATTTCAGGTTAGGTTAATAAATTAACAGGCATTTATAGAATTTTTACAATTTGGCCCAATCGGAGGGAAACCAGAACGCTGCTGTGGCCCGGGAAGAAATAGATGTTAGTCAGCATCTAGTGGTGATCAGAATAACTCTAGCTGAAAGTGTTTTTTTTAAATACACAAAGTAACTTAGTGGGTTTACATGTGATTTTAATTTTATTTAAAGCCGTGTTCACAGCAGCAACTTTTTCTGTTTATAGAGGGACGCAGCATCGATTACAGCGACGTGACCTCCACCTTCTCCAAACTCGTGGAGACACACTTCCTCCAGCGCTGCCCTCCGATGGCGGCGCCGGCAGCGAAGACCGCCACCCCCCCAGCGACCCCCGGCATCCCCGGTGCTCCGGCCGCCCCCGTTCACACGGCCCCCCCCACCCCGGAGAGCTTCCCCGACTGCTACAGGGTGCCTCACGTGACCCTCGTGGGGCGAGGGAAACGCCGGGCCTCCAGCGAGGACGGAGAGGACCAGAGGAATGCTAAGAGGGCCAAGTTAGATTTAGAGGTGGGGGGGGGGGTTAAACCAACGTGGTTATAAATCATTATGCAGCCCCGTCCCATCGTGATGTTCCACGTCTGTTCTGTTTGTTTTCTCCTCTCCTCAGACCCACGGTGATGAGGGGATTTACTGGCAGGTGAATTTCGAGAGGTTCCATCTCCACTTCAGAGACCAGGCCATTATCAGCGCCGTAGCCAACAAACTGGACCAGGTCAGCCTCCAAATGTATTATTATTATCTAAGTTGGACTGGCATTGAATATGCATGTTTTTGGGACACTGAATGGCTTTTGTACTAATAATTATAAAGACACATCCTACAAAACTTTAACATTTTGTGCATGAAAATAGGTCATACTTGATCACCGTATTTTCATGACCATTTGGCACCGTACTAAAAGGTTCAGATCCAGTCTTTGCTCTGTGATCCACTGATCCAGTCTTTGCTCTGCGATCCACTGATCCAGTCTCTACTCTGTGATCCACTGATCCAGTCTTTGCTCTGCGATCCACTGATCCAGTCTCTGTTCTGTGACCCACTGATCCAGTCTCTGCTCTGTGATCCACTGATTCAGTCTCTGCTCTGTGATCCACTGATTCAGTCTCTGCTCTGTGATCCACTGATCCAGTCTTTGCTCTGTGATCCACTGATCCAGTCTTTGCTCTGTGATCCACTGATCCAGTCTGTGCTCTGTGATCCACTGATCCAGTCTTTCCTCCAACTCGTACCACCTGTCTTATGTCTTAAACTCAGCTGTGTAGCTGATTTCCTTCAGTTTAAACTCTGCTTTATCAGCGTGTCTCTTTACCATTTTCAGGTTGTTAAAACAACGATGTTCTGCATAACACACATCCCCGTTATTTTATCTACAATCCATGCCCACACTTCCCCTACATACATACATAGGGAGCACCAACATTTTGGAGAAAATATTAGACTTTAATGTGGCCTTATAGTTGCGAAAATACAGTATGTATCAGTGGACTATTTGACATTCTCGTTGCATCACAGCGACAATAGATGGGGCCTTTAAATGTCAAATATTAGTGTAAATATCACTGCTTTTCTACCTGTGTGATAGCTGCTATTTATTCATTTGTGTTTTTATTATGTAATCCCTGAGTCACTGCCTATTTACATGTGTGAGTCTGTGATCTGATGTTTTTTTTTTCCATGTTTTCTATTCACACACTGACACAATCACAATGTTCTATTCT
>JAYKQN010000032.1:1532500-1567500 GCA_036785175.1 Eupleurogrammus muticus
AGGAAGAAAAATAAATATTTTAAAGCATAGTCCCATATATGCTCCTTTTGATAATTTAATGTTATATCATAATAATGGTTGCTGCTTGTGACAGACCAAAACCTTTCCTGAAATGCTGTATACCGTTGACTGCATTTAGAACCCGCCCACCCACACTTAGCCCCGCCCCTCTGCTACTGGCCACTCCCCCTTAATGTTTCCATGTGTCAGATCCGTTGATGTTTTTTCGCGTTGGGTTGACAGGCGTCTGCTGGAGAAGTCCCAGCGCATCGAGGCCATCCTGGCGTCGCTGCAGGCCAGCGGCGCCGAGCCGGAGCAGCTGATGGAGGTGGAGGAGATGATCACAGCCCCCGAGAAGCAGCAGCTGGAGGCCCTACGCCTTCACATCAACAAGTAAGCCAGGACCTGGTGGTCTACGCCTAGTCAGCCAGGACCCGGTGGTCTACACCTAGTCAGCCAGGACCCGATGGTCTACGCCTAGTCAGTCATGACCCGATGGTCTACGCCTAGTCAGTCAGGACCCGATGGTCTACGCCTAGTCAGTCAGGACCTGGTAGTCCACGCCTAGTTAGTCAGGACCTGGTGGTCTACACCTTGTCAGTCAGGACCTGGTGGTCTACATCTAGTCAGTCAGAACCTGATGGTCTATGCCTAATTAGTCAGGACCTGGTGGTCTACACCTAGTTAGATGGTCTACACCTAGTTAGTCAGGACTTGATGGTCTACACCTAGTTAGATGGTCTACACCTAGTTAGTCAGGACCTGGTGGTCTACACCTAGCAGATGGTCTACACCTAGTTAGTCAGGACTTGATGGTCTACACCTAGTTAGATGGTCTACACCTAGTTAGTCAGGACCTGGTGGTCTACACCTAGTTAGATGGTCTACACCTAGTTTGATGGTCTACACCTAGTTAGTCAGGATCTGGTGGTCTACACCTAGTTAGATGGTCTACACCTAGTCAGCCAGGACCTTGTGTCTACACCTGTTCAGTCAGAACCGGATGGTCTACACCTAGTTAGTCAGGACCTGATGGTCTATGCCTAATTAGTCAGGACCTGGTGGACTACACCTAGTTAGATGGTCTACACCTAGTTAGTCAGGACTTGATGGTCTACACCTAGTTAGATGGTCTACACCTCGTTAGTCAGGACCTGGTGGTCTACACCTAGTTAGTCAGGACTTGATGGTCTACACCTAGTTAGATGGTCTACATCTAGTTAGTCAGGACCTGGTGGTCTACACCTAGTTAGATGGTCTACACCTAGTCAGTCAGGACCTAGTGGTCTACACCTAGTCAGTCAGGACCTGATGGTCTACACCTAGTTAGTCAGGACCTGGTGGTCTACACCTAGTTAGATAGTCTACACCTAGTCAGTCAGGACCTAGTGGTCTACACCTAGTCAGTCAGGACCTGATGGTCTACACCTAGTTAGATAGTCTACACCTAGTCAGTCAGGACCTAGTGGTCTACACCTAGTCAGTCAGGACCTGATGGTCTACACCTAGTTAGATAGTCTACACCTAGTCAGTCAGGACCTAGTGGTCTACACCTAGTCAGTCAGGACCTGA
Source organism: Eupleurogrammus muticus (assembly GCA_036785175.1). Taxonomy (NCBI): domain Eukaryota; kingdom Metazoa; phylum Chordata; class Actinopteri; order Scombriformes; family Trichiuridae; genus Eupleurogrammus; species Eupleurogrammus muticus. The sequence continues at coordinate 1,534,073 of JAYKQN010000032.1, forward strand.
TGGTCTACACCTAGTTAGTCAGGACCTGGTGGTCTACACCTAGTTAGATGGTCTACACCTAGTCAGTCAGGACCTAGTGGTCTACACCTAGTCAGTCAGGACCTGATGGTCTACACCTAGTTAGTCAGGACCTGATGGTCTATGCCTGGTTAGTCAGGAGCTGATGGTGCCTCCTTCTCACTGTTCTGGTTCTTCGTCCGTCCAGGTTGGACTCGGCAGAGAACCAGGTCGATGAAACCATCTTTCTGCTGGAGTCCTACATCAACTCCACCGCTACCTCCACAAGCTGAGACAGGTCAAAGGTCACCCGTTGGATATATAGAATAAAGTATGTGTATAAATGAGGTTGTTTTACAGTTTATGACTGAAATGTTTAGTTTTGTTAATGTTAAATAAAATCTGAATAGATTGTTTTACTTGCACAGATCAGCATGCATAAATAAACTCAATAAACCTTTTTTTTTCCTTCAACGTTTTTCATTTTATTTAAACAAACTCAAAATTGTAGAACAAACATAATGGAGATGAAATAATTGTTTGAAATGTAAAAACCATGAAAACATCTGTGTATTAAATAGAAGAATTGTGGTTTGATATGTGTTGTTTTTTCCTTGAAATAAAAATTTAAAAAAACGATTATTTACATAAGTGCTCCCGACCCTGGAAATAGTGGGTAGTGCATTTCTGTTGGACCTTCATGGTGCTCCCTTTGGTCCTGGAGGGCCCATGTGTGTCTGCATCTTGAGTCCCGTCCCCGGACCATCTCCAGGCCTGGGGGGTGAGGTGGGGAGCGAACCCTGGTACCCTGGTGGTCATCCTGAACCCACGGATTGTGGTGGCCTCGAAAACCTGGTCTCAGTCCTCGTGGTTCTCATCCTCTCCTCTGTGTTTGCGTGTGAAAAACCCGAGCTGAAGAGAAGTGAGAAGTGAAGTGAGAATGAGATCGATAATCTGTCCACAGCTGATATGTATTTGTATATATATATATATATATACATACACACAGGCTACTTTTTTAATTGCACCTGTCCAACTGTTCGTTAATGTAAATTTCTAATCAGCCAATCACGTGGCAGCAACTCAATGCTTTATTCATGTAGACATGGTCAGGACGAGTTCAAATCTGCATCACATTTGTAAAAATGATCATGCATTTATGGCAAAAAGCAGCTAGTTCTACCTGTGGCAGCAATGCAGTCTGCCTTCTCACACACACACACACTCTGAAAAGCTGCAGATTTGAACCTTGAACTTTAAATACAAAGCACTAACTGTTCACTTCACAGTTCTGTACTCCATCTACTACACGAGCCGAGATGAAATAAATAAACCTTTAATGCATGAAGAGCAGCAGCAGTACCCACTTTATTAATTACACCTGTCCAACTGCTCGTTAATGCTAAGGTATAATCAGCCAATCACATGGCAGCAACTCAATGCGTTTATTAATGAAGACATGGTCAGGACGAGTTCAAACCTGCATCAGAATGGAGAATAAAGGTGGTTTAAGAGACTTTTGATGGTTATTGGTCCCAGTGTTTCACAAACTGCTGATCTACTGGGATTTGAACACACAACCATCTCCAGAGTTTACAGAGAATGGTCCTGAAAAAAGAGAAAATATCCAGTTCTGTTGATGCCAGAGGTCAGAGGTCAGAAAGACCAGACCTGGTTGTAGCTGATAGAACAACAGGAACCCAAATAACCACGAGAGGTCTGCAGAAGATCATCTCTGAACACACAACAACGTGGAGGAACCTGGAGGTGGATGGTCTACAGCAGCAGAAGAACACACCTGCTGAAACTGAGGCTACGATTCACACAGGATCAACAAAACTGGACAAGAGGAGATCTGGTCTGATGAGTCTGGATTCCTGCTCCAACATTCAGATAGAGTCAGAGTTTAACAAAATAAAAGCATGGATCCATCCTGGTTAAAGCTGGTGTGGGAAGATTTTCTTGATTTTCTTGACTCACTTTAGACTCTTTAGTACAAATTGAGTGTAGTTGCTGACCACATCCATCCCTTTATGACCAGTGTACCGTCTTCTGATGCTACATCCGTGTCCTAAAGCTCCAATCATCTCAGACTGTTTTTTTTTACATAAGTTCTCAAACAACCTCCACACATTAAGGTAGTTCTAAAGGCAAAAAATGGTACCAGCAAGGTGTGTTCCTGTAGAGATTGAAGTTAAAAGTAGCATGAAATACCTTCCATAGTATGAAGATGATAAGCGCCAATAAGAGCAGACCCCCGATGATGCTGCCAATCAAAATCCACAGCGAGATGGGAATGGCTCGGCCCTTCAGCACCTCCAGTAAAGTCTAAAATAAAAACACAGAGACACAGCAAGGGATTAGAAAATATTCAGTGTTATTCACAGACTGCTGTTCTGTATATCCTGGGTTAGTCTTACCTCTCTCCAGACTGTTCCTGTGCCCAGAGTGATGAGGTTGGTCTCCTGGGCCGCGAGGCGATAGGCTCCTATTATCCTCGCAGACTTGTATTTCGCCTGCAGAAAAAGACACGGATGCAGCAACGTTTGTCTGGTAGTAGCAGTAAATATAAATAAATATATTCTCACTCATCCATTGTAGTGTCAGAGGAGTTACTTGTAAGCAACTGGACTTTTTATTGTAGCTTGAAGACGTTTCACCTTTCATCCAGAAGGCTTCTTCAGTTCTGGCCTGATGAACTGAGGAACTTGAGATCTTCAGGCCAGAACTGAAGAAGCCTTTTGGATGAAAGGTGAAACTTGTGTAAACAAGTGTTCTGTGTGTCTCACTTTTCTGAAAAAGTCGTCATGGACTCGTCGGCTGACCCGGATCACGGCGGCCTGTCCTCTCAGAAGCTGCTGGACATCGCAAACCACCTCGGTGCACCAGGACCTGCTGCAGTTCTGGACACAGCAAAAAACACACGTCAACACATGTGATGCCACGCTGCACGCTGCTCGCTGCTCGCCATCTGCTGCGACCTCATGGCCTCACCAGGACGTCGTTCTGCATCATGTCCTCCGGGTGGAGGGGACGCACCTCCCTCTGTCTGACCTTCAGCTGGGTCAGGTCGCTCAGGACGCTGCAGTTCACGCCCGTCGCCTACAGGGGGCGACTCGGACACGTTAGGACAGGAGCTAAAAGAGACGTCAGAACAATGAAGAGATAAAACACTACTCACGTTGTAGGAGAAGACGTCCGTGACGGTCATGAAGACTGTGTCTTCTGCAGCCACAGACGGCAGAAGCAGCTTCAGCTCCAGGTTACTGACGGAATAACAGCCGAGGTTCTGCACCTGGAAATACAAGCCAACAAATGCATTTTGGATTTTTTTTTTTTAAAGTGATCACAACCTTAAGTTTAGAGCTTTGCATATCTGGGAAACCAACAGGTTGCATTTAAAGTCAATGCAACGTATTTATCTTTACCCTGAAGTGAGTGTAGAACTCTGGTCCAATGGCTTCTGATACTGTACGAGTGGGGTGGACCTCATATCTGTTCAGATTAGAGTCACTGCAGGACACAGAAAAAAACAGCAGCATATACTGTGAATACTTCTACTCCAAGAGAAGTTAAACACACACACACACACACACACACACAAACACACACACCTGCTGACAAACAGGTCTGGTTCGTACTGAACGAAACTCTGCAGCTGGACGCTGTTGTCCTCTAAGGTTTCTTCTCTCTCCACGCTGTCACTGTAGGAAAAACAAATGGTTAAATATAAATATAAAACCATGACAGCGTCCTGTCACAAGTTTAATAATTATTTTATTTTTGTGTCATGCATGTAAAAATCCCCAAACCTACATTCATAAGATACGTGCAGTTACAGCAAGTACAGTCCTTACAACTCAATTCATTGAAAAAAAATAAAGGTTTGATTATTCATAAGTTCTATAATTAACACTCTACTGCAGAGGTGCCCAATCCTGGTCCTGGTGTGGGTTCAGGTTTTTGTTCCAACATAGCAGTAACACACCTGATTCTACTAATGAAGGTTTTTTGGGTTCTAGTGTGTTGATTAGTAGAACCAGGTGTTGCTGCTTGATTGGAACAAAAACCTGCAGCAACATCAAGCCTCCAGGACCAGGATCAGAGACGTCTGCTCTATCACATGAAATATTACTTCACACGGTAAATGATTTGTATAAAATTACCTTAATAATAGATTAAAAACACACAAACACACACAAACATATAGATATCATTTATTAGGCCATGTGACATAATAAATAATGTCCTTTCAAAATAAAAGCTCCCTTTTTTACACCTCACTGTAAAAAACATTTTATATTCCAATATTTTACAAAAATTAATAAAAAATGTATTTTAATTAAAAGTGTGTGTGTGTGTGTGTGTTCACCTGGCAGCTGTGAGCTTCATCTGGACTCGGCTGTGCAGCGACGTGCAGCTGAACTCAAACTCCAGCATGAAGTTCACCTGAGAAGAAGGAAACGATGCATTTTTAGCTGGAGGTGAAGTGTGAGTTGAAGGAGCGATGAAGCTACTTTTTTTTCATCGTTTTAATCGTACCTTCGACTGGGAGCGAAACACGGGGTAGCTGACGTTACACGAGTGGCTGTTGGCGCCAAGCGCTGTGCATTCGATCTTGAAATTGGCGTCCTCCTAAAATATGAATATATATATATATATATATATATATATGAGAGAGATGATGAAGTTAATGAAGATGATGAGAGACAATGACAAAACTGTGATTTGGTGTAATCTTGATATTAGATAGTTAAAAATGTTGTTAAAAAATCAATCTAGCTATCAATTAGTTTTAATTCTAGGTGCATTCAATTTTGAAGATTTATCATTCTTCTTAGGTTACACATTTTGATATTTTTGTCAATAAAAGCACACAAAATTGTGATTTTTGTTAAAAAAAAAATGTACAAATGGACTTTTTGAATTATATTGTAGGTGTATTATAAATATTACAAATTTATTATTCTTTTTCAGTTACACAATTTGAAATTTTGTGTCAAAAAAATGATTTTTTTGTAAAAAAAAAAATGTACAAGTGGACTTTTTTTAATGACAAGAGTGTAGACAATTTTCTACACTTCATAATCATACTCTGTGCTGTATGCTCCTTGCACACACTGTCAATGAGAGCGCCACTGCCCCCTAATGTAGTGGAGGTGCAATTGCACTTTATTCTAAGACCTTAAAAAAATAAAAAAGCATGTTCTCCGAGGTCAAACACACTCCCCCTGACGGAGCTTCATGCCCCCCCGGGGGGGGGCGTGCCCCACTATTTGAGAACCACATGAACAGAAAATGTACAATTTGCGAGGCGTGATTCTGCTTCTTAAAACTGTATTGTAAAGAAGTTTTTGACTTCCTCATCCTTTTATCACTACGAGTTACCACTACGTGTCTTTTTTACCCGGATGCTGAGGCTGGAGAAGTGCAGGTTGCGTGAGTAGTGCAGCGTCAGGCTGGTGTTGTAGGCATTCTCCAGCCGGTTCTGGAGCTGCACCTCCACCGCCAGACGCCGGCGAGGGCTGCGAATCACGTACGGCTTCTGTCTGTGGACCAAAAAAAAAAAAAAAACACAGTGAAACTTCAACAAGTTTGAAAAGAAAGCGAGAAAGAGGGTGGTGGGTAAATCTGAAATCCGTACCTGGTCCCAGAGATGTCCATCTGAGCCTGTAGCACCAGGTCTGTGGTGCACACGTCATCCTCACCACAGTCTTTAAAGAAGGAGATCTGAGTGGGGGTCAAAGGTGAAGATAAAGGTGTGTCGATGGAGAACAGAGTGATATAATCTTTAATCCAGTATTCCTCCCTCACTCACATATTTCTTGACGGTGGTCGGCCAGCCCTCGTCCAGCACCGGACCGCTCTCCGTGTCGTTGATCTTAAAACGCAGCGAGAAGCTGATCGGACGGATGTAGTCTGCCGTGTCCTGAAACACAGAAACGATGCATTCGTCTTTTTTTTAGGTGGAAGATACAGCCAGGAAAATTCACTTTCTACATGAGCTAGTTCAAAGTTCAGTTCACAAACTTTAAAATGAACCAGTTTAGTTAATAATTCAATTTTTTTAACAAAGTTTATGGTTCCAAATATGAACTAGTTCAAAGACAGTAATTATTTTATCAGTTCACATTAAAACTATGCATCAGATTCATCTTTTTTTATCCAGTTTTTGATCCTTATTCAATAGGGTTTAGTATTGAGGTGCCAGCCTCTAAATACAAAAGTTGTGGAGTTCTGCAAGGTTCTTTGCTTGGACCAATACTTTTCACTCTTTATATGCTCCCATTAGTAAAATTAGTACTAATTTTCACTACTATGCACTTCTGGTTAGATCCTATATCCTTCATTTCTTTGTGTTGGTGACATATGCACTGATAATAAAGTTTAATCCAATCTGGATCTAATCTTAAGGTTCAGTCTGGGTCAGCACTGACTTCTCCATCAGATTGTGTTAATGCTCATAGCTGTGGTGCTGCCTTCCTCCATGCTCCTGGCTGTTGCTCTGTGTTTTATGACGTATTTGTTAGTGTGACAGCTGCTGCCAGATCAGCTGGTTTTCAGCTACATGTTAAGGTCTGTTTATTGCAGTGGTTCTCAAATAGTGGGGCACCCCCCCCCCCCCCATTGGGTGCGAGGTTCCATCAAGGGGGGCGTTTGACCTCAGGGAAAATACTTTTTTTTTTTTTTTTTTTTTTTTTCTGTACTAGAATAAATTGCAATCGCACCTCCACTACATTAGGGGGCAGTGGTGTGACGTTCAGTTATATGTGAGATCATGGTTCATTGGACTGGTTGGTTGCTCACACACTCACGTAGACGTGGAATGGCAGCTTGTAGCAGAGGGTCTGTCCGGTCTGGGCTCTCAGGGCCAGCTGGGTCTGTCGCTGGGAGCTGTCGTCGAACAGCGCCCGGGCCGACAGCTTCCTGTCGTCCAACATGGCCGACACCCACAGCTCTGAGGAGTGGGGACAGATGGCGAGAAGGGTCACACTCTTGGCCTGTTTACCCTAATTCAGTTATCAGGGTATTGAGGACTTGGAAGTTTAAAAAAGGGGGAAAAAGTGGTACCGAAGCTGTTGGCGTGGGGTCCAGGGGAGCGGGACACGGCCGTGAAACACGCCGTGGCGTTCAGGCAGGCGGATTCGCGGCCCCCCCGCTGGCAGGTCTTCTGAATGACGTTGATGGAGTGAGGCTGGAAGGACAAGCTCACGTTGATCTGGACGATGCTGCGAGAGCTGGGGACATGAAAGAGTGATGGTTTTATCTGGTGCTCACTTACCTTCTGTTAACGTTCTCCTAGTGGTTACAGCTATGGAATAAAATGGATGACAAATACAATAAGTGGGCATTAACTTTAGTCTAAAAGGATGTGGGTCAGTGACAAATTTTGTTTGGCAAGATAAGAAAAACTACTTAAATACAGTTTTAAGAAGAATTCATCAGGCCCCATTGTTGTCATCTTGTCATTAACATGTCCATTCACTGCCCCTCTCCCTCCCCTCTCCACACCTCAGCAGGACGGCGCTGCCCTGGGCTCCCACCGCCAGGTCGACCAGCTCGTCGCCGTCCAGGTCCAAACGGGCGCTGAGGCTACGGCCGAAATACAGCAGGGACGAGGAAATGGAAGAGCCCGGAATACGCTGAGAGGTCGACAGAGAAACAGAGGTCAGTGTGAGGGTCAACGCCAAAACATGGTGGAATCATAAAAACTTTACACCAAATAGTTTAACTCTTAAAACGGTTTTAAAAAAACGGAAAAAACACATTTATGAACTGGCTTTATATTCTAGGTGGAGAGTTAAATTATCTGCTACCAGGTTTTTAGGATTACACCACATGACAGGATTGTCATATAAATGAAACCATGCATAAAAATCTTAAATTTAAAACAATAAATCATTAATAAAAAATGAAGTCCTGCTTTAAAACATGCAAGGCTACATGAAAGAAAATCCTTTAAAATCTAAAGTACTAAAATATTAGTCCTGTAGTTTGTAGCTGACCAAGAGTGATAACAAAACTGTCATGTGGTGTAGTCCTAAAAACGTTATACCAAATGTTTAACCCTTAAAAAGGTTCTAAAAAAACAAAAAACAAAAAAAAAAAACATATGTTATTAACTAGTTTTATATTATAGGTGGATTAAATAATAAAAAAAAAAGTCAAATGGTGTAACCAAAAGAGAGTAATACATCATGTCAAAAATAACACAAATGCACAAAATCTTGATTTTTTTGTTAAAAAATAAATGGTACATAAGGACTTTAAAATGACAAGAAACCAAATAAACATTTTCAGAGACGTGATGAATGCTTTTTAAAACTGTATTTTATCTTGTCAAACATTATTTGTCACTGACTCATGTTTATTTAGTTATGTATTGTTATGTTATTGTGTTCACAATAATTACAATTACGCACAATTACATCTCACTTATCTCAAAGAGTAAGAAGGTTCATGAAACATTTTGACATTAAGCAAATTATTATTATTTGCACCTATTATGACAACCTTACACTAATTTTCAGCCTACAACCAGCGTTGCTTTCATTTATAATATTATATAATCCTCTATCTGCGTCACGCTGTGTGTCAGTCTAATTATTCTCCTGGCAGAGGATGAAAAAGCTTCTGTCACGATAACATCTGAAACGTCAAGTTTGGGAAGTCACAACATGGCAGGAGATCAGGACTAATTACAATGTGAGGGACACGTCGTTAGTGAGCGGCAATGAGACGTCTGATTGGCTGCTACTGTCCTAGAATTAAGTGCAATAGCACCTCCACTACATTAGGGGGCAGCAGAGTGTGTGCAGGGAGCATACAGCACAGAGTATGAGTATGAAGTGTAGACACCAAGTGACACCATGAAAACATATTTAACAGGGATGAGAAGACAGGCGGAGAGAGACGGAGATAAAGAGACAAACGAAAGTCTCCCAAAGCTAAGACGAGGAAATATGACGAAGCGTCTGTAGCGCTTGGTTCACTGTGAAAGACCGGTGTGTTACTGAGTCTGAAATGTTGGAGACAAAGACATTAAAGACATTACACCACAATCACTGATAAGACCATTTATGTAGTTTTATTTTTCAGTATCATATGGTTTGACATGGTCAGTCAGAAAATGTTTATGGTTTAATTACAAATTTAAGGGGGGTGACAGAAAATAACGGAGAAGCACTGATATAGAGAGACAGGAAACATTAGGAACCATGGAGGTTATAGTTATGTGATAATTCTGTATTGTGTTTTTCATACTTGTCATCTTATTTAAAGTCCATTTGTCGTGACCTTTGACCTCTAACAGGCCTGAGCTTGTGTCCTGTAGATGAAACCGTCCTGTACCTGTTTGTAGTTGTGGTTGATGTGGATGCCGTCGCCGTGGTACACGTAGATGGCCCCCCGGTGCTCGTCCTCCAGGGGGGCCCCCACCAACAGGTCGGTGAAGCCGTCGTGGTTCAGGTCCGGAGCCGCCGCCAACGCGTAGCCGAAGCGGGCGTCCTGAGACCTGTCCTCCGGCTTCAGGGTCCCGTTGGACACGAACACCTCCTCCTGTAGGGGGTAAAAAATACTACGAGTGTGATGTTGAGGTCCAATTTTGATCAGGAAATAACATCAGTCTGAGGATGTCAGAGCTTTTTTTTCCATCTTTTCTTGGTCTGTTCTACATGTCCCTATTTTAGTTTAGGTTGTTTCTTCATAAATTTATGTCAATATTTCCATAATTCTCTTAAGCCTTGCTATTTTTAAAGTTATTTTCACCTAATATACATCCTTATTTATTAACCTCTTGAGGTAAAACATTATTATAACAGATTTTGATTTTATCCAGTGCATCAGTGTGATTGCATTCAATACAATATGTGCTCAGTAAGTACATTACTTACATACATGAGGTATGATTTAATGGTTTAATAAAACACATCACAATTCTCTCTTTGCATTGTGTTTCGTTTTCTTCAATCATTAAATAATTACAAGAATGTTGTGTATTGTTATAGGAATATCTAGTTTAGGTTGCTTCATAATTTTATGCCAGTATTTCCTTAAATGTCTTAAATCCTAAGAGATAAGATAAGATAAGATAAGATAGGACTTTATTGATCTCACAATGGGGAAATTTGCTCGTTCCTGCAGCTAACCACAGGTGTAAGAGGGAACAGAGTAAAGAAAAAAAAATAAAAGCTATAAATAAATAAAAATAATCAATGGTAAATAAATACACAACACTATGTACAATTCATTGAATTTGTGGATTAGCATACACAGTATGCATTATAGACATATTTAGAATGGAAATAATAAATAGCAAGAAAAATGTATGCATAAGCAAAGCATATATACATGCATACATGCACGTACATACACATTTGCATATATATACGCACATACATATCCACACACATACACACATGTACACACACATAATCTTATTAAGGCATTTTTGCCTAGTTTACACCCTTATTTATTAACCTCTTGAGGTATTATTAAAAAAACAATTTCAAAATCCAGTGCACCAGTGTTATTGCATTTATTATGTGCTCAGTACATAACTACATCACTTACATGAGATATGATTAATACACTTTCGACATAATGCATCATAATTCTCTCTAAATGCGATTGCATTTAATATATATTAAGTATGCATTAGCTGTGTATGTGTACATATGTGTATGTGTATGTATGTATGTATGTAGGTATGTACGTGCATGTATGTATGTATATATGCTTTGCTTATGCATACTTTTTTCTTGCTATTTATTAGTATTTTTTCTCCATTCTATGTCCATAATGCATACTGTGTATGCTGATCAACAAATTCTACGAATTTTGTACAGTGTTGTGTATTTTTATTTTTTATAATTTTTATCTTCTTTAGCTTTTATTTTATTTTCTTTACTCTGTACTCTGCAGTAACAAGCAAATTTCCCTGTTGTGGGATCAATAAAGTCTTATCTTATATATGTGCTCAGTAAATAAGTATATAACTTACGATTAATTTACTGTTTTAACATAATGCATCTTTGCATTGTGTTTTCTTCGATCATAAAAAAACACAACAGCAATGTTGTGTATTCTTATAATAATAGTATATAATCCATGAGGGTTGCTGCGTTCTCACCAGACTGAGGGTGTAGATGTAGACTCGACCCGCCTCCTTGTTCCCTGAGCCCAGGAACATGGGGGCCGCCACCAGGAGGACGTCGGTGATGCCGTCCTGGTCGATGTCCAGGCCGCACACCTCGCTGCCGTAGTACGAGCCGATCTGACAGGAGACAGTGTTTCTGTCAGCGTCGCCCAGCAGGGGGCGGCATCACATCACAGGTGGTGGGTGGGAGAAGCCGCAGGGGGTGGGGGTGGGGGGGGGGGGGGGGGGGTCGTACCTGTTCTCCGTTCAGGGCCTGGACGATGTCCACGTCGCCCTCGTTGCTCAGCTCGAACAGGATGACTTTTCCTTTGTGCTTGAAGCGAGGAGCCCCGGCCACGTAGAGTCTCCTCCAATCACCGACCACCACGGAGGACACGGTGTAACCTGCACACACACACACACACACACACACACACACACACGGTATCAACTAGTTTTAAATTCTAGGTCAGTTTAGGACATCCAGGTCCTGGAGGGTTTCTGTGGGTCCAGGTTTCTGTTCCAACCAGGCAGTAACACCTGATTCTACTAATAAAGGTTCTTAGTAATTCTCTAATTGATTGATTGATTGATTAACAGAATCAAGTGTTCCTCCGTAGCTGGAACAAAATGCCTGGACACAGGACTGGAGTTTAACATGTGTGTTATAGGTGGATCTCTCAAATTGTACATGTTTTCTTGTCATTTAAAAGTCCATTTGTACCATTTATTTCTGCATAAATCATGATTTTGTGAGTTTAACAGCAAAAGAATGATACATTTTAAATGTTTAATCCACCTAGTTGATAACATGTGTTTTAATTTTATCTGGTACCTTTGTTTTCAGGATTACACCACATGACAGTTTGGACATTGTCCCAAAAACAAATGATACGAATGGATTTAATATTAGATAAATGGGGCAATGACAGAACTGTCATGTGGTTTAATCATAAAAACTTGGTACTAGAAAGTTAAAAAAATGTAAAACGCATGTTATCATTTGGTTTTAAATTTTAGGTGGATTCAATATTATACACCATCTGACATTTTGTGTTTAAAAAAAATCACAAAAAAGTGTTGATTAAAAACAAAAATCATATAAAATGATGAAAAACATAGATTTAGAGAGAGTGATGAATGTGACCTTTGACCTCTACGGCCAGCCGTGTGGTGTCTGTCTTTTTTTTTTTTTTTTACCGAGGTAAGCGGCGTGGTTTTTCAGCTCCAGTGGGAACTCGCTCTCGAACGCCTCGCGGGGGGGCATGACGCGTCCGTTGACGCCCTCCTTCAGCACGCCGCCGTCCCAGTCGTAGGCCCCCACCATCCCGAACAGAATCCCGTCCTGTGGGAACGAGGCGAGGCCAGGATGAGACGCGAGAATAAAAAACACACGTTTAACGCGTTTAACGGAACAGATGGACTCACATCCAGCGTGTGCGTGGAGAAGCCGATCTGAGACATCTCCATGTGGAAGGAGCTCTCGTTGTAGCCCAGCGTGCCTGCAGGTGGAGGAAGAGGTTTCTGGTGACGTCTGAGCACGAGTCATGGTGTTTTAGGGAGTTTTACCTCGTACGATGTGAGGGTCTAAGGACGAGGGATGTTGTTTTATACCATCGTACATATATAGATTACACCTATGGTTCATGCCATACCTACGTTATATAGTAAATAATTATCGATTACAAGGTAATATATATTATATATTTGGTTAATAGATAACGTAGGTATGGGACCATAGGTGTAAACTAAGTATGTAGAAAGGTATAAAAGACAGCTCACTGGTTGTGAATTTGTCCTTCTTGGATTGAAAACCGAATATGTTGAATATAGAAAGTAAAGTCAAGACTGAGTTAAGAAATAAGGGTGAAAAACAAGTGAGAATAACTTTAAAAATAACAAGGCCTAAAAAAAAGAGTAAATATTGGTGTAAAAAATATGAAGTAGTGATCTATATATATATATATATATATATATATATATATATATATATATATATATATATATAAATAGACATAGACATATAAACAGTCTTGAGATATGGATTTTACATATAAGATTCCAACAGCAGCTAAATCTCCATCAAACATGCCAGCTTCACTTTCTTCACCATCAGAGTCACTTTCCTCTAAATGATGCGTTATAATCCGCTGGAAGTTGCTGCGCTACCGTAGTCCTGGTCTGGATGGAGAAATGGCACCGAAACGAAAGCACCAAGATGGAAATGTTCAATTTTCATTTCTTCTGCTAGCTTTACTGCTTTTAGTCATTTTGAAGAAAATAGAAGACTTTAATGTGCACCCTATAGTCATGAAAATACAGTACCGTATTTTCACGACGAAAAGGCGCACCGTACGAAAAGGTGCAGTCTCAGTTATGTGTGCAATTATTGTATTTAACACACAGATAAGGCGCATCTGAAGATAGGGCGCTAGGACGTTTATATGCGCCTTATAGTCGTGAAAATACGGTATATTCGATTCATAACACAAATTATGTTGAAAAAGTCCCTCCTTAATTTGTGTTTTCCATGTGAATTGCCAGTTCCAAATAAACGCAGAGTCTAATTTATTTTTTTTTTAAATTCAAGACGTGACCACTGAATCTGCACGGCCACATTCATACAGCACGCTTTCCCCTCTCTGGGAATATATTGATTAATGAATGACTTAGTCTGAGATATATATATATATCTCAGACTAAGTCATTCTCACCTGTTTTACACTCTTATTTCTTAACCACGTCTTAAGTTTATTTTCTACATATAACATATATTCTGATTTTAATCCAGTGTACAGGTGTGTTTGCATTCAGTCCAATAGATGCTCAGAGCATATAATGAAGTTAAAGCCCTGTTCTTTCCAATAGGCCATATATAGGAAATGACCAATATAATGCTTCTCTTACATTCTACATACACAGGAAGTGATAAATACTTTTCATAATCTTTATCATGCAACATAACAACATAACACGTCATCATTATCTCTCATCAGTCATATAAATTGTGCTGCATCAGTTCCTCTGTCATCCTCATGTTTCTCTGCATACTCCTCCCTTCCTTCCTGTTTCTCTCTCAGCATCGGGTCCACATTTCATCATTAGTTTCCTCTCAAGACCACAGGTGGCAGAAAGGCCTCGCCCCGTTCCTTTCCTTCCTTTCCTGAACTTTTGAAGGGTGGCATCACTTTTCATCAGCCTTCATCTCTGGCTCCTGTCGCTGTTGTAAAAGCTCAACACTCCCTCATGCTTCTTGATTTTTTTTTTTTGCTTTTGCTGCAGAAAAAACAGACAAACCCAATCCCCATTCACTGTCTTCTACCTTCTGACGCATAATATATTTTTTTATGTCACTCCTTTCCCATGCACATCCTGTTTCTTCTGCATATTTTACCACAGGATTTTTTTTTTAATGCTGCAGCTGAGGTATGTTTATTGATAATTAATCAATATATTCCCAGAGAGGTGAAAGTGTGCTGTATGAATGTGGCCGTGCAGATTCAGTGGTCACGTCTTGAATTAAAAAAATAAATAAATTAGACTCTGCGTTCATTTGGAACCGGCAATTCACACAGAAAACACAAATTAAGGAGGGACTTTTTCACATAATTTGTGTTATGAATCGAATATACTGTATTTTCACAACTATAAGGTGCACATTAAAGTCTTCTATTTTCTTCAAAATTACTAAAAGCAGTAAAGCAGCAGAAGAAATGGTTCTTTGTGACTCTGATGGTGAAGAAAGTGAAGCTGGCATGTTTGATGGAGATTTAGCTGCTGTTGGAATCAGAAACAGAGGATGAAGACTGCTCTATGTGTGTACATCTATGTGTGTATACACCTAATTTCTGTCTTTTGAATTCCTGAATTTATTTAGTATTTGATTTGTACATTTTCCAGTATAAAGGTCTAATATTTATTAATGTAATATCAAAGTCTCGCTCAGTTCCACAGGCTGATGGTAAAAGTGCCAACTGTAAATAGTATATAACAATAAATATAAATATGTGAGTATATCTCATCATGTAATACAACTATATCTGAACCATGGTGGATTATTGCAGTGTTACTCCATCAGCAGAAATCATCCCTGAGCTAAATACCACGAGGTTTCCTGCGTGTACATCCCACATCTCAGCCTTCACCTTCCAGGGTGAAGATCCGGTCTCCCAGCGCGTCCACGATGTCGTTGAGCGCTGCCTCGTCGGTCACGTTGAAGAAGAACTTGTCGTCGGGGTCGCTGGCGATGTACTTGATCTCGTTGATGAAGGTCTCGGGGTCCTGCTGCCGGCGGATGTAATGACCCAGAACCTGAAGACGGGCGAAGGGTTATAAAAACATTAGGATCAAAGGCGCAGTGTGTTCGATTTAGCAGTATCTTGCCAACTTTGTAGTAATGGAATATCAAACTCATAAATGGTTTATTTATTATAATTTTGATCAGAAAAAAAAAATTCTGTATTTTTATTAACTTAGAATAGAGCCATTTTATCCACATAGAGTCTCCAAAACCTGCCCTGATGCACCACCATGTTTCACAGTTGCCTAAATTGGATAAAACAGCAGAAATAACTGAAAACTTTACCTTTTAAAGTTGCATAACTAAAGGAAATTCTTTCTTACTAGTGGCCGTAGAATGAGTTGCAGTCATCCTATTATAGCGAGTGATTTTGTTTTATACTAAAATTTATATTTATTGTAAACCGTCATGTGGTCAGTTTGGTGCCAGATATATTAACTAGTTCAAAACAAATGCAATCAGCTAGTTTTATATTCAAGATGGATGTAAAATTTCATTTTTTTCTGTTACATTTCATGTCAAAAAATACAAAAACATAAAGTTGAAATTTTTGGTAAAAACAAAATGGTACAAATGGATTTTAAATGAGAAGGAACGCACATGAACAGAAAACGTACATTAGTCTTTGAATTTCTCATCTTGCCAAACATGATTTGATCATTTCTGTCATAATTTCACCTAATACTGCCAGTTGCGTTTTAGTTCCAGAATCTCTTGTGTGAGAATGTGCCGCTTGTCTCTGATTTTTATCACTTTCAACTGAGAATCTTTGGGTTTGGACAGTTGGTTAGACAGAGTTTTAATAAGTTGGGTTCATGTTGCCAAGAAATTCATTTGTCACTGACCCACTAATACTTTTCATTATAACATAAATATCTGTAACGTCTTTAGCGTGTATGTCCCATTCCTAATTCCAAACCTCTTATTCCGCAAAAAATATCCGTTGATCAACCGCCCAAACCTGACCCGAAGTAAACCGCCAAGTGTGTGTGTGTGTGTATGTGTGTGTGTGTGTGTGTGTGTGTGTGTGTGTGTTAACGTGGTGGGCGACTCCCCACTGGGGTGGTGTTTGGTTTTAAAATGTGTGGTTGCAGCTAGCTCATTAACTGGAGAGCGAATAACTGACTGTCCCGCTACCAAGTTTTGTTTGTTTAGCTCTACTTCTTTAAAGAAAAAGGGAAAAAAAGATATCTAGAAGTGTGTGTGTTACATGTAAACAGGCCTAATGTTTGTCAGTCCTCATAAACCACTGCCTGGTTTGTGTTTGCCTGTAACAGGTTAACAGGTTTTCTAATGTTTGTCAGTCCTCATAAACCACTGCCTGGTTTGTGTTAGCGTGTAACAGGTTAACAGGTTTTCTGATGTTTGTCAGTCCTCATAAACCACTGCCTGGTTTGTGTTTGCGTGTAACAGGTTAACAGGTTTTCTAATGTTTGTCAGTCCTCATAAACCACTGCCTGGTTTGTGTTTGCATGTAACAGGTTAACAGGTTTTCTAATGTTTGTCAGTCCTCATAAACCAATGCCTGGTTTGTGTTTGCGTGTAACAGGTTAACAGGTTTTCTAATGTTTGTCAGTCCTCATAAACCACTGTCTGGTTTGTGTTAGCGTGTAACAGGTTAACAGGTTTTCTAATGTTTGTCAGTCCTCATAAACCACTGCCTGGTTTGTGTTTGCATAGTACAGGTTAACAGGTTTTCTAATGTTTGTCAGTCCTCATAAACCAATGCCTGGTTTGTGTTTGCGTGTAACAGGTTAACAGGTTTTCTAATGTTTGTCAGTCCTCATAAACCACTGTCTGGTTTGTGTTAGCGTGTAACAGGTTAACAGGTTTTCTAATGTTTGTCAGTCCTCATAAACCAATGCCTGGTTTGTGTTTGCATGTAACAGGTTAACAGGTTTTCTGATGTTTGTCAGTCCTCATAAACCACTGTCTGGTTTGTGTTTGCATAGTACAGGTTAACAGGTTTTCTAATGTTTGTCAGTCCTCATAAACCACCGCCTGGTTTGTGTTTGCGTGTAACAGGTTAACAGGTTTTCTAATGTTTGTCAGTCCTCATAAACCAATGCCTGGTTTGTGTTTGCGTGTAACAGGTTAACAGGTTTTCTGATGTTTGTCAGTCCTCATAAACCACTGTCTGGTTTGTGTTTGTATAGTACAGGTTAACAGGTTTTCTAATGTTTGTCAGTCCTCCTAAACCACCGCCTGGTTTGTGTTTGCGTGTAACAGGTTAACAGGTTTTCTAATGTTTGTCAGTCCTCATAAACCACTGTCTGGTTTGTGTTTGCATAGTACAGGTTAACAGGTTTTCTAATGTTTGTCAGTCCTCATAAACCACCGCCTGGTTTGTGTTTGCGTGTAACAGGTTAACAGGTTTTCTAATGTTTGTCAGTCCTCATAAACCACTGCCTGGTTTGTGTTTGCGTGTAACATGTAGACAGGTTTTCTAATGTTTGTCAGTCCTCATAAACCACTGCCTGGTTTGTGTTTGCGTGTAACATGTAGACAGGTTTTCTAATGTTTGTCAGTCCTCATAAACCACTGTCTGGTTTGTGTTTGCATAGTACAGGTTAACAGGTTTCTAATGTTTGTCAGTCCTCATAAACCACTGCCTGGTTTGTGTTAGCGTGTAACAGGTTAACAGGTTTTCTAATGTTTGTCAGTCCTCATAAACCACTGTCTGGTTTGTGTTTGCATGTAACAGGTTAACAGGTTTTCTAATGTTTGTCAGTCCTCATAAACCACTGTCTGGTTTGTGTTAGCGTGTAACAGGTTAACAGGTTTTCTAATGTTTGTCAGTCCTCATAAACCAATGCCTGGTTTGTGTTAGCGTGTAACAGGTTAACAGGTTTTCTAATGTTTGTCAGTCCTCATAAACCACTGCCTGGTTTGTGTTTGCGTGTAACAGGTTTTCTAATGTTTGTCAGTCCTCATAAACCACTGCCTGGTTTGTGTTTGCATGTAACAGGTTAACAGGTTTTCTGATGTTTGTCAGTCCTCATAAACCACTGCCTGGTTTGTGTTTGCGTGTAACAGGTTTTCTAATGTTTGTCAGTCCTCATAAACCACTGCATGGTTTGTGTTTGCATGTAACAGGTTAACAGGTTTTCTAATGTTTGTCAGTCCTCATAAACCAATGCCTGGTTTGTGTTTGCGTGTAACAGGTTAACAGGTTTTCTAATGTTTGTCAGTCCTCATAAACCACTGTCTGGTTTGTGTTTGCATGTAACAGATTCTACGGATAAAGTCAGGTGATGTTCAATTTTTTATGTACATTACGACCTCTCAATGGCAATAAAAACAGGATTTATAGGCCTTGCATATAAATTTCTTTATAATTCTTATGTATAGAACCTTTGAGTACGAAGCAAACAGTGAATCATAGCAATTACTTTTCCATATTCAGGAGGGACAGTGAAGAGAAAAAGAGAGATACTGTATGTAAATTAGCTGTACAGTGACCTGGTATGGCTGGATTTAAATGAAAATAAACCCGCTGCACATGTGCGTCACTGCCCATTTCATTTACCAGTAATTAAGCCATAGAGAAAGGCAACAAATTGACCTGAAAAAAGCTTCAGAACAGAGGAAATGGCAGCCAGCGGAGCGTCGCAAATGAGTAGCACAGGCGTAGCCGAGAGGAAAAGAGACGACTGGTGTGGGAGATACACAAAAGCCTGAAGTACAAATGAGAAAATTCCATAAGAGAAACCGAACCCAAGAATCTCCCCTATGACGGCTGCCAAGCAAACTAAGGAAATCCTCTGTTTTCAAAGGGTAGGGGACGGTGGGGCGGGGGGGGGTGTGTGTGTAGTGTGTAACGTGAAGAGAATCGACATATAAATACGTACATTAAGTTCTTATGGAGGTTGAGAAATTCCAGTCAGCGCTGCCAACTGACTTCACATCGCCATAAACAGAAAAATGAGAAAAGCCAGAAAAGAGAACGAGGGGGGGGGGGCGTCTTGTTAAGATGTAAAGCACATATCCAGATTCGGGTGATAATGGGAACACAATTGTTTCTGAATATACGACACACAACGCTGCATAAGCTGTTTCCCCCCCCCAAACACACACACACACACACACGCTTCTACCCCCCGATGTGCACTGATGTATAAAACACAGTCTGCAGTGACTGTGCTCTCGTGTTGAAAGCTCTGCCCTCCCTCATGAGCCATTTACACTGCACACACACATACACACACACACACACACACACACACACGTACACACACACACAAGCAGCAGTAACATCAAAACATGAATGCTGCTGCTACAAGTGCTTCTACCTGTCATCGCTTTGACTTATTTTGGGCAAACATTTAACCACAAAACCCATCTCCTTCCCTTCCGTTTTCAATATTTGTGTGTTTCCCTTGTTTTGAACTCGTACCTTGAATTTCTGTTTTTCCCTTTCAAATTGAACTTATGCTGATCTAACATATTTTTCTGATGACAAATAGTTTGTTGGTTATTTCACACACCTGCTGGTTTGCTAACTTTTAGCCTCTCATTACTCTTGATTATTTTGTCAGATTTTGATGTTTCCATATCTGAGATATCTACTTCTGTCCCAACACAATGGAAGAAAATTGAATTCTATCTGTCGTGCTACAGCAGTGGTTCTCAAATAGTGAGGCTCCATCAAGGGGGGCGCGTTTGACCTCGGGGAACATGCTTTTTTATTCTTTTACTTTGATTTTTTTACTGTCCAAGAATAAAATGCAATTGCACCTCTACTACATTAGGGGGCAGCAGAGTGTTCACAGGGAGCATACAGCACAGAGTATGAGTATGTATCGATCTAATTATTCTCCTGGCAGAGGATGAAGAAGCTTCTGTCACGATAACATCTGAAACGTCAAGTTTGGGAAGGAGATCAGGACTAATTACGATGTGAGTGATACGTCGTTAGTGAACGGCAATGAGACATCTGATTGGCTGCTACTGTCCCAGAATAAAGTGCAATTGCACCTCCACTCCATTAGGGGCAGCAGAGTGTTCACAGGGAGCATACAGCACAGAGTATGAGTATGAAGTGTAGACACCAAGTGACACCATGAAAACATATTTAACAGGGATGAGAAGACAGGCGGAGAGAGACGGAGATAAAGAGACAAACAAAAGTCTCCCAAAGCTAAGACGAGGAAATATGACGAAGCGTCTGTATTAAAGACATTAGACCCCAATTACGCTGATAAGACAATTTTATGTAGTTCTATTTTTCAGTATCATATGGTTTGACATGGTCAGTCAAAAAATGTTTATATTTTAACTAAGGATTTCATTTTAATTTTTAATTTCAGATTCACTATAAATCTTTTCTGTTGGTTAATAAAGCTATTCTTTGTTGTAAGTTGGTCCACTGTGCTATAGTCACATGATATATTGATAATAATGCCTCTGACAACCTCTGTAGTCAAATTTCATCCTTTTGTTAGCCACCGCTATTTTTACGACACATAAAAACTTCAGAGATGAAAAAAACGAGGTATTTGCTGATGCATATTATGTCATAGGGCCAAATGTTAAGATATTATTTTAACCACAGAGCTTATATCTATCTATGAAAGAGCGTCTGTCCGTCTGTGTGTCTGTGGTTCACATATTTTTCTTTGACTGATATAGCTTACACATGGCACTCTGGTGTATATATCATTTTTATAGGATTTTTTGGATGGATATTCCAAACATTATTATGATCATTATTATAATGTTAGCATGCCTGTCTGCCTATTGTATAAGAAAAGTGTACATGCCATAAAAATTATTTTTTTCCAATCCCATAAACTTGCATATAGCAGCACTATGTAAGTTGACACCTTAACTTTTAACATAAATTATACCCTATTTCTTACAATAACTGTATTTTCATGTCTCTCCCTATCTCAATGTATGTCCATGTCTTACCCAGTGTACAATTTGTCTAAGTCTGTGTAATAGTCCAACACACCCTCCTTTAGCCAAACATGAAAAAATTTATTTTAAGCTTCCACTTTACAATAGGAATATTCCATTAAAAAAAAACATTGACTTTGCGACTAGGGCTTAAATACTAAAGGTAGATGTACTTGTTAAAGATAGAATTAGGAAGACACTAGGAATAAGGTTTTAAATGGAATTTTGGCCTGATCAAGCAGATCAGACCTGTTTTAGAGCAGTGATGTCCAACATGCCACCACATGTCCGTTTGATGAATTTACAGAGTGTAAAAAAAATGGAATTTCTTTGCATAAATGTGGAGTCAGTAAAAATCTTCCAGTGCTCAAGGTTTGATTTGTAAAAGTTTTTTAAGGCAGGAGATAACCTTAAAAAAAATAAATATTGTTTGGTTAGAAAGTGTTTAGACTGACTGAATATGGAATAACTAAGGCTTCATATTCTCAAAAATCCAGTTTTTTTCTTTACATGTCTCTCTTGTTTTAAGAATTTATTTGATGCTGTTAATATTCATACCTTAAATAAAGGCAGAAATTTGTAGGTCTTGTTATTCATATGTACATTTTTACTGGCCTGGTCTACTTGAGATCAAATTGCAGCATGTGTCCCATGAACCAAACTGATCGCGTTGCCGCTACCGTTGGACAACATGGTTAGCAACAAGGAACATGCCGTCTACTTTCTAATTTTACCACTCTGTAAAATGTTAGCCTTGGCAGACGTCCACAGCCCACATATCCCATCTTTATCTCCGTCTATAGCGACGTGTTGTCGCTCCTCCGTGGTTCCAGCGAATCTGAAGGTTCCTCGGTTTCTCTTGTGGTGAAGGGAGGGGTTCCACCACCAGAGTCTGTCTGGCACGACCAGAACACCACGTTTCTGTCTATTGCTGGGGGGGCTGCGAAGATTTGTCTTTCCTGGGATATTTTCGTAAACCCAAGGGTTTGATTTGGTCCTGTTTTTAGTGGGGGAGTGGTCGTGGTATTGTACGATGCTCGAGGGTGAATGGTCACCTTCCCATTTACTCCCAATGTGTGACTGGAACACTGCTGGGCAAGTTATTTTAAACCTGTAATGCCTTTTTTATTAGTCATTTCAAAGGAAATAATTATATATATATGATATTACTGTATTTAAAATGTAAGGCGGTACACTAGTACGGCATGACGTTTAAGTTAGTCTCACCAAAATAAAAATTATCTTGTCTTTGTCGCACTATCCACCGATAACCTCTGTAGCAGGAGGTGGTGTGGCTGCAGGTTTTTGTCCCAACCAAGCAAAAACACACCTGATTCTGTGTTTGTGTTACTGCTTGTTTGGAACAAAAACCGGCAGCCACACCGGCCCTCCAGGACCAGGACTGCCTACCAATGCTATAGAGGCTAAAAATTAGTATGAAGGAAAACAAACAAAAAAACACCAATTCAATCCAGGTTGGATGTTGACAGTTGTACTGAGTAAAAATGTACCATTTCTATTCTGTAATACTTTACTTTACTGCATTAAAAGCAATGCATTTCAGTTATGTATTACTTTTGTAAAGCATTACCCCCAGCGTTGGTGAGGAATGTCAGGGATGCTCCACACGCCCCACTCATAAATTTGGTTGGTGGCTTGGGTACTAAATAGTTTCACGCTTGTCACCATAGTAGAAGTTAACGATGACTCACAATGATTCAAATTCTCCTTTAAACCTGACCATCATTGCATCCATAGGGGGGGATTCACTCACAGCGATGGCGTATCGCGTGATGTTCCTGTTCTCGCATTCCTCCAAGGCGTCCGGTAGCTCCTCCCCGTCGTGCGACTCGCCGTCCGTCACCACGATCATCACCTTGGTGGCGCCGTCTCTGGCCCCGCGGTCGGCGCTGAACGCCTCCGTGCTACGAATAAAAAAAAAACAAAAAAACATCTAAACCAGATGATTCCCAAACCGAAGCGGAGAGGAGGGAACAAGAAGGAGTGAAAGGGCCTGAGGGAGAGGCAGGATACCGCCTAAAATATCCTAAAAATCTCAAATAAACACCACCTATAAAATAATATACAATTTTCAAGTGCTTCCCTGAGAAAATGAATAGCTATTAAAACACTGGAGCGCTGATATAAATGGTCCAAACGGCAGCTGGACCTTTTTCACGACTACATTAGTCATACATAACACACATACATGAGTTGCCAGTTGACCCAAGTCGGTCAATGCAATTTGGTGCGGGAACATGTATCATCGCACACACACACACACAGACACACACATCGACCGCATCTGTGCATTCCCATCCGGTTGTGCCATGATACAGAAAGGGGAAAAAAAAACCTAAATGACAAACACTCACGAACAGAAGCGAAGCCGCACCCTGTTTGTCTGCAGGAAAAACCTGTTCCCAGCGAGACCTGCTTTAGGCATTCAATGGGGTTGGTAAGCCTCAGACCGACACACACACACACACACACACACACACACACACACAATGAGCTTGGGGAGAGTAGTCACTGTGAGTGAACTCAGTCATTTTCAGGCCTAACTCCAGCCCATGACTAAATATAACATTGTGGTCAGCCACAAGAAATTCAGAGTTTTTAAAAAACAACCGTTTCCCCTATGCAGTCTACAAATTACATAGGGTGCAGAAAGTAGGAGCAGAGAGAAGGAGAGAAGAGGAGAGGAGGAAAACAGAACAGAAGAGTGAGAAGTAAGATGAAGGGCGACAAACATTTCAATTCAATTTGTCAGTTTGTACAAAAGCAACACAACATCCCCTGTCCATAGACCAGTGGTTCGCAAATAGTGAGGCTCTGTCAAGGGGGGGCGCGTTTGACCTCAGGAACATGCTGTTTTATTTTTTTATTTTAATTCTTTTTTACATCCTAGAAAAAAATGCAATTGCACCTCCACTCCATTAGGGGGCAGCAGAGTGTTCACAGGGAGCATACAGCACAGAGTATGAGTATGAAGTGTAGACACCATGATAACATATTTAACAGGGATGAGAAGACAGGCGGAGAGAGACGGAGATAAAGAGACAAACGAAAGTCTCCCAAAGCTAAGACGAGGAAATATGACGAAGCGTCTGTAGCGCTTGGTTCACTGTGAAAGACCGGTGTGTTACTGAGTCTGAAATGTTGGAGACAGAGACATTAAAGACATTACACCACAATCACTGATAAGACCATTTATGTAGTTTTATTTTTCAGTATCATATGGTTTGACATGGTCAGTCAGAAATGTTTAATTAAGGATTTAATTTTATTTTTTAATTTCAGATGCACTTTAAATCTTTTCTGTTAGTTAATAAAGCTATTCTTTGTTGTAAGTTGGTCCATATTTCTTTCTTTTTTATTCTCTTATACGTTAATAAGGACACAGTGTGTGGGGGGGGACGTTTTCTTCTTCCATAGGGGGCGACAGAAAATAATTGAATCACTGCTTTAGACCCTCACATCCTACAAGGTAAAAACCCCTTCAGCAGGAACATTTCTGATGATAAAAAGATGAGAAACGAAATGTGGTGAAAAAAGGTAAAGCTGCAGAAAAGGGGGGAAAAAAGAACAGAAATAACACCAGCAACAACTGAAATGGAGAAAAGAGAAATAAGAAAAGGTCAGGAATGCCAAATGAAATCACGAAAAGAAGAAAACTGAGTGAAGCCAAACATCACAACAGAGGAGTCCATCACTCTGATGTGGTGGTAAAACTAACAAGGTGAAAACAGACAGACAGGAACAGGTAAGAAGAGACGGATGAGTAAAAAGAAACGAGAAGAAAGAACGAGGAGATGAAAGCAGAGAGAAAGTGACGGGGGGGTGGGGGGGGGCTAATTGGGAGGCCGCCTCGTATTTACAGCCTGTTTTTATGGAGTCACAGCGGTGTGGTAATGTTCCAGCGGGCGGCGGAGTGTGTGAGTGTGTGTGTGTGTGTGTGTGTGTGTGTGTGTGTGTGTGTGTTGGTGAGTTCGAGCGTCTCAGACAGACGAAGCGACGCAAAACATCAGCCGGAATCCGATTGTAGCTCGATGTTTGATGTTCAGCATCATCCACTCGAGTTCTTCACTGTGATTTATACGTCAGGAACACACATGGAACGTAGTGCTACGTGGTGTAACCCTGAAAAACCTGTTTATCCGTCTTAAAAAAAAGGTTTTAAAAACTCAAAACACATACTATCAACTAAATTGATGACTCTTCATCATAATAATCATTCGTTTTTCATTCCACCATTTGACATTTCATGTCAAAACGCATAAAATGGTGATTTTGCGTAAAAACAACGATACAAATGAACTTTTAAATGACAGGAAAATGCACATTTTGTGAGACCTGATGAACTCTTCTTAAAACTGTATTTGAAAAAGCCACAACACAGCACACATGTAAGGATTACACAATCCTAAAACTTGGTACTAGGTTTAGTACTTTTAATCTCTTAAAAAGGTTTTAGAAAATTAAAAGCACATGCTATCAACTAGTTTTAGTTTATTAAAAATGTCATTGACGTTTTAAATGACATGAACACCAAATGTACATTTATAGAGACCTGATGAATGCTTCTTAAAACTAAAGCTTCCAAAGATATAATTCACATTTCAGAGCTATTTCACTCATTGTATGAAGTAGCTTCAGGCTGATCATTATATAATACAATATGTGATGATTTGACCTTAAAGATTAAGATGAAATCAAAGAGGAGAGCTGGATATTAAATGGTTAACACTTTTCTCAAATTGCTTGGCAAAAACAATATTTGTCAGTCCTTAAAATCTTTGGAAAAAAAAAACATGGAATTTCATCTTGCCATTGCCAAATGCCGCCAAATCATTACTACTAATTATTAACACACACGCTCGGAAACCTCATTATTTTCTATGGACGTATCTTACAGAAGCTGGTGAGTGTGGATCTGTGTCTCATTGGAAAGGGTGTGTCCCCGTTGGATGGACATGGTGCTTTTTATTTTTAAGGGTTGGCATCCAAGGATCTTGCGCCAGCTGCTCAACTTCACGACAGTGCCAAGATGTACACGGATTCATCATAATAGCTGAGAAATGCACAGTAAACGGACTGAGAGCGCACTCGCTGACCCACTTACAGTTTTTTAAACCTTTTTTTAGCCTTGAAATGCATCAAGTGTTTTCGCGGTGTTCGGTGTGTGACTGCCGAGCTGCTTTTAGTTGTTTGGGGCAAGTTCAGGTCAAGTCTTTAAATCCACGAGACGGGGAAGTTGGAGTCAAGTTACAGCAACGCTTTATAAGCAAAAATTTCCATCGCTTTGGATGTTTTTGGTCAAGTCGACCTGGGTACGCTAACACTTCCACACCATTACTTCACCATCTTCCCAGAAGTCCACGACCCCCGAGTCTCAGAGCGACTCAAATGTGACTCGGTTCCAAGTCTTTTTTCTAAAGGAGCTATTTAGTGCTGGGGTTTAGAGTTTAGTTTATAAAAAGGACACGGTTAAGGTGAAGGTCAAACGTGCAGCAACAAGGGTCAAAGTTGATGAGAAGGGTCAGGAAATGAATGCAGTCAGTAAGTATAGGAATGGAGACGCCATGTTGACTAGCAGTGTTGTACCTGAATGCAGTGAACAGACGTTGGTTCATGAACTCCTTCATATTCTGGTTAAACATGAACTAAACATTCTGGATTTTTCTCCTGATAATCGTTCATTCTGGCTGTGAACGCTGCTCTCTCATAGTAGAACTTAGTTCCAGAGTGAGTCAGATTTCATTAGATCCTTCCAGGTGAAAACCCAGCTAAAACTCCCAATAAACAGACCTTAACATGTAGCTGAAAACCAGCTGATCTGGCAGCAGCTGTCATACCTGTCACACTAACAAATACGTCATAAAACACAGAGCAACAGCCAGGAGCATGGAGGAAGGCAGCACCACAGCTATGAGAATTAACACAATGTGATGGAGAAGTCAGTACTGACCCAGACTGAACCTTAAGATTAGATTCAGATTAGATTTACCTTTATTATCACTGCATATGTCACCAGCACAAAGAATTGAAATGCAGGTAAGATCTAACCAGTAATAATTTAAGTTGTGGTATATTATGTACAAGTGGGATGTACACATATTATATAACATATACAAATTTTATAGTAAATTATCTAATTATTGCAGATAATTAGTAATAACAGCCAGGAGCATGGAGGAAGGCAGCACCACATCTATGAGCATTAACACAATCTGATGGAAAAGTCAGTACTGACCCAGACTGAACCTTAAGGACTACAGTCCTGCTTTTATTTTACCAATAAACACCAGTTAAGCAGCAGCTTTTGAGAATATTCTGCAGCTGCTACTAGTGTGGACTGAATGGATGAAACAAAGTGTTAGAAATGATAGAATTTAGAGGCTGTCACCTCAATACTAAACCCTGGTTGGATAAGGAGTAAAAACTGGAGAAAAGATTAATCTGATGCTTAGTTTTAATGTTAAAAGCTGTTTGCATTTCTCCATTATAACAAGTGTTTGATGCCTGGTTGTGTTCTTATACAGCACCTAGACATTATCTAGGCATGAAAGTGGCTATCAGCATGATATGGGACCTTTAAGTGAATTAAAACTTGTATCGTGTCTCATCACACGTTCTTACTAAGAGAAAAAAAACAACATTTTTAACTTCCCCTTTAACTGACCACATTATTGCCCAATGTGTCCTCACCTTAATGGCTTTTCTTCGTAGAAATACATTGGTGGAGATGGTAACCCAAGTCTAAAGAAACAGCTCTATATCTTATAGGTTTCCTTTTTTTCTTTTTCTTTTCAAAATAAAATTCCTGCTTTATTAAAGTCAAACCCACATAGCGCACCACACCCAGGCCTGATGTGTGGCCACGGCTTCCATTTTTGGGATGTGTGTGTGTGTGTGTGTCTCTTGGAGAAGGTGTTCGGCTTCTACACACACACACATGCACACACCCACAGCTAATTGGAGAGTTCCTGTTTTCTGGTACATTTAAAGGTAAAAGCTAGAGAGGTTGAAAGGAACGCTTTAAAGGTAGTTGAAACGCAGCGACTGGAAAATGGAGCCTGTAAAGTAGGTAAATGTGGCCTGAAAAACATCAGTGACGGTAAATCCAGTCTAGTCTCTCTCCACTTTTTACTGTCGCTGCCTTCTCCTCAGTCAGTTGGCGAAAAAAAATGGTTTAATTCAGAAGAAGGAGGTGGTGAGATCAGCTTATTCAAACACACACACACACACACACACACACAGATGGAGCGATAGCGGGGTTGGCACCAAGGGGCAGGAAAAGTGATGGGGTAGAAAAACAGCGAGATTAGCTGAGCTGGACCCGCCGCTGCTGCCTCAGCACGGCTGCAGGTGTGGCAACGGTTCTGACCCGGCCTCGCCAGCCGAGCAGCGCTCCTCCAGCTGTAAAAACACATGAATGAACATGCAGGGTACACCTAAGCAGTGCTGACTGCCCTATACACACATCATGGGCTCACACACACACATAAGAACGTTCAAAAGTGGATATATAGTCAACAGTTTAAATTTATCCAGTTTTTACTCCTTATCAACCAGGGTTTAGTATTGAGGTGACAGCCTCTAAATTCCATCATTTCCTAACACTTTGTTTCATCCATTCAGTCCACACTAGTAGCAGCTGCAGAAAATTCTGTAATGGTGTTTATTGGTAAAATAAAAGCAGGACTGTAGTCCTTAAGGTTCAGTCTGGGTCAGTACTGACTTCTCCATCAGATTGTGTTAATGCTCATAGCTGTGGTGCTGCCTTCCTCCATGCTCCTGGCTGTTGTTTTAGTTTTAGCTGTGTTTTTAACCTGGAAGGATCTAATGAAATCTGACTCACTCTGGAACTAAGTTCTACTATGAGAGAGCAGCGTTCACAGCCAGAATGAACGATTATCAGGAGAAAAACACAGAACGTTCAGTTCATGTTCAACTAGAATATGAAGGAGTTCATGAACCATTGTTCAATGAACGGGTTTAGAGACACAAAAGTGACAAGCAACAATTTAAACTCAGATTAAAAGTCACAAAACATCCAAATAAATGTGGTCAAAGTTATTTTCAGATGGTCTGTAAATGACAGGCTGGATAATCAGCTCTTAGCTTAGCCTAGCTGCATAGAATGCATTCTTTAGGACCCTTGAGACATTTGCCTCTGGTCTGGCGACAGTATTGATCCATTATAACATAATGTAAAATACAATAGCAGCCTGATGGGATAATACTGGTGTATATCACTGGAAGGACTTGCAGACTAAAGAAGTGATTGTCATAGCTATAAATTACACAATGGTATATTTAGCTAAAAAACCTCTAAGAATGTTATAGAATCGCCAGGCAGTTTCCATCGGGCCGGGCCAACGTTTCAGCATGTGTTGATTGACAGGCTTACCAGGCCATTTGGATGGCGTACGCCGTGCGCGTCTCCCGTCCCTCCTGCCGGCTGATGTTCTTGGCGGCCTCCACCACCTCCTGTGTGGTCTGGTAGTCCTTCAGCGACCACTCGTGGACCGCCACTTCGCCGTACTGCAGAATCCCGACCTGAACATATGCACGAACAAACAAACAAACAAACCCGCACATTACTGCATACGGGAATCGCAGCAAGGCCACATGTTCATGACTTGAGCCGGCGCATATTTTGTGGGGAAGCAACATCTGAGACTTGTGTTTCTGGGGGCAAGCTATCTCTTTAACTACCAATTCTGTTCTCAAAGCAAACAGCGCACTTGGGGGAATTTTTGAATTCATTGAAAAACCAGAGGTATTTCCTCTTCACCTCACATTGCCTGCGACCCCCAACCCCTGCCACCCTCCCTTTCCCCCCCAAAAAAACCCAAACCCCTTCTCACTCCCCTTGTTGTTTAGCTCGTGAATAATGTCCCCGATCCCTCAAAACCTCAACCCGAGCCAGGCTCACGTCCCTTCACATTACTCCAGCAATTCATTCAGTTCATATTCACCAAACGGCTTCTTTATATGTGTCCCTCCGTGCATGTTTTCCCTCAGAGCTTGTCTTACTACTCTAACTGTGCATGCAAACCCCAGCGCTGCTCCGGGGCTGCACAGATTTAAGTGGGAGACTCGAATCCGAACCCACAAGTTTCCATTACCAATGTAAAAATATCTATCGACGTTGACTCGCAGTTTTTTTTTACCTGCATCTGGTCCGAGCTAATGTGGAACTTGCTGAGGATGTTGCTGAGGAAGTTCTGGACCTCGTACCAGGGGTAGATGCTGTTGGAGCCATCCAGCACGATTACGATGTCCATGTATGTGGTACACCCTGTTGCACGATGAGGGGGGTTCATACACATTGGTTTGGTTAGACCCTGTGTGGCGTGTTTGTTTGCCTCGGTATTCGCGTTTTTGTGCAGTTGCATTCTTACTTTGCGCTGTCGGAGCGATGGTTTCTCGTGGTTCCAGCTCATCGCTGACGGAGGCGCAGATGCCGGTGCTGAACATGGAGGTACCGCACTCCTGGGACCACAGGGGGGCACAGGCCTGACAAAAACAACCACAACATCTCAGGCATTTTCCGTTTGTTTTTCCCTGACTTTGTGATGTCATGCAGTGGCAAGCCTCCACCTGTACAGGTTCCCAGTATGGCCCACATGACCCCACCATCACAACCGAGTCCGAGAGTCAAAGGAGTTACTTGTAAGCAACTGAACTTTTTCTTGTAGCCTTTTGCTGACTTCAACTGACTTATTTTGTCTATTTGAGATGAGACGGTAAACACTGACATATTATCGTGTTAAGGTTTTTTGGTGTTTGTAAACAGTTGCTTATTTACACATCGAGCACAGAGCAACATTAGCAATTATTTGCAGTTGTGTTTCTTGTGTCTCCCTGTTAACGTCCAATATTTACTGCCCTTTTAGTTCTGTTGTCGTCCTTATCCACTCCTAGTTAAGATATATGACTTAAGCAGCTACGTAAACATTTGACCATGTTCATCAAGCTAGCTGCTAACTCTCCAGCAATGCAAAATAAATATGTCAGATTATGGTGAGAAATGGTTGATTTTACCTAAGTTAGCTTTAGCTTGGTGTGAAGCTAGAGAACTAGCATCAACAAAACCTAAAGCCAAAACATTTTTTGAATGGATCAGTTCAGCTCATAATTCATTGTTCGAAATTTTGAACTAAATTCATGGTTCCATATATGAACTTGTTCAGATACGGCAATTACTTTATTAGTTTTACCATTAAAACTATGCATCAGATTCATGTTTTCATCCAGTTTTACTCCTTATCGATTCTATCTATCATTTCCTAACACTTTGTTTCATCCATTCAGTCCACACTAGTAGTAGCTGCAGAAAATTCTCAAAACCTGCATTTTAAATGGTGTTTATTGGTAAATTAAAAGCAGGACTGTAGTCTTTAAGGTTCAGTCTGTGTCAGTACTGACTTCTCCATCACATTGTGTTAATGCTCATAGCTGTGGTGCTGCCTTCCTCCATGCTCCTGGCTGTTGTTTTAGTTTTAGCTGTGTTTTTAACCTGGCAGGATCTAATGAAATCTGACTCACTCTGGAACTAAGTTCTACTATGAGAGAGCAGCGTTCACAGCCAGAATGAACGTTTATCAGGAGAAAAATACATACTAAATATACCTCACAAGGGTCAGGGATGTCTGGTAGAGTCGATATCAGGGATACACCCATACAGGTACCAGCCTAGCATGGAGAACACACTCATACCTACAAGTAGGCTAGAGTCTCCTATTGACCTCAGCGTGGTTTTAGACTGTGGAGAACCTGGAGAACACCCACACAGATACAGGGAGAACATGCAAACTCCACATAGAAAGGACCCAGATGAAAGACTTAAACCTGAGACCTTCTTGTTTTGAGGCAACAATTGAGGTTCCCTCGCAAAATGTGCAGGTGGTTGTTTGGTTGTTATCCACGTTGTGAATAAAAAAAAAGGGAAGAAGTCATGGAAAAACTACAATAGTTTTTTTTTTTCTGGGGGGTGGGGGGGGGGGGGGTGGGAAAGAGGGAGAAAGAGGGTCTATTGTTGATCTGTTGGCAGCCTTCTTGTCATGAATGGTTTAACAGAGCTGGAACACCAGACCAGCGAAGCAATTTAAACCCGATTGTGCTAAACGGAGGCGGGCGGGGGTATCATATAAAAATATTTCTGTCTTCAAAGCGTGCCATTTACTTGGCTTTCCTACCAAGGGGAAGGAATAAGGGGGGGGGGGGGGGGGGGCAGAGCTCCAGAGACAGAAAGAGGGGGACTGAAAGTGGGGTTGAGACGGAGGGGGGGTTAGAACCGAGAGAAAGAGAAACATCCTGGTTTTGCTCGCCCTGTCATTATGGACGGGTCTGTAACAGTCACACAGTCAGAGTCAGGGATGGAGGGAGGGATGGGAGAAAAGGAAGGAAGGAGGGAGAAAAAAACGACAGAGGTGCTATGGCTTTTGGTAGGTCTATCATTAACAAAGGGCCGGAGACGCATTCCGATCCTGTTATAGACCTGACCACTGGGGTTAAGATAAACACACACACACACACACACACACATTAAAGCAGGCTACGCTGGCTAGCGTTTTGTGAACTGTACACGACTCCACACCCGAAGCAGCAGCAGTAAAAACCTGGCTGACACTAGAAGAACGCACAATCATTGAATCACACACACACACACACACACACACACACATGCATGCACACACATACTTTTTTTCTATAAGCCATAAGCCTCAGAATTCTACATAACACTACATCACCAGAGTTAAGACTTTACTGCTTTGAAACCGTTGAGACTTGATTCCCTTCAAGATTTTACTGACCAACATGTTCAAATTACAAATTTGTACCTGGTACATCCTCAAAAATGTGTGAAAAACATTGCATAGGTACAACCAATGTACTAAAACTATGATCATGAGGATGCAGAAGGTTAGAAGTGAGGATTCCTTCATCCTAACTGGAACATCAGCCTCCAGCTTTAATCCATCGGCTGATCCACAAAATGAATAAGAGGGGTTGACTTTTCTGAAGCTGGTTTTTAGATTCTAGTTGTGCATGAATCTGTTTGTGGAAGTGATGTGAACC